>JASTWF010000774.1:0-60630 GCA_030390025.1 Squalus acanthias | reverse complement strand
GTGGCCCGTCGGAACTGTCTTTTTTTTCCCCCGGAGCGGAGAAACTACGACATGTTCTTCGCAGCCTTCAACATGTCATCGATGACGACAAACACCTCGCTAAGGCCATCCCCACGCCTCCACTACTTGCCTTCAAACAGCCGCCTAACCTCAGAAGTACCATCGTTCGCAGCAAATTACCCAGCTTTCAGGATAACAGCGACCACGACACCACACAACCCTGCCATGGCAAACTCTGCAAGACATGCCAGATCATCAACACAGATACCACCATCACACGTGAGGACACTACCCACCAGGTACATGGTACATACTCATGTGACTCGGCCAACGTTGTCTACCTCATACGTTGCAGGAAAGAATGCACCGCGGCATGGTACATCGGCGAGACCATGCAGACACTGAGACAACGTATGAACGAGCACCGCGCAACAATCGCCAGGCAGGATTGTTACCTCCCAGTCGGGGAACACTTCAGCAGTCAAGGACATTCAGCCTCGATCTGCGGGTAAGCGTTCTCCAAGGCAACCTTAGAAACACACGACAACGCAAAATCATCGAGCAGAAACTGATAGCCAAGTTCTGCACTCATGAAGACGGTCTCAATCGGGATCTTGGGTTTATGTCACGATACATGACGTGATCCGGACTCGAGTCGTCGTTAGCTTGTTCACAGATGTGATTCCCAGTAAAAAAGTAAAAATTTTCCCAGTAAAAAAGTAAAATTTTTTTTTTAAAGCTTTTCGTTTTACATACAGACGGCAGCTTTTGACACGTTAGAACCCCTGCGACTTCACCTCATTGTCTCAGTTGTATCTTGCTATGTCTTTTGATGTGGTACCTTCCTGGCTGACTTAATTAACTTTATCACACCTCGGCAGATAGTCAGGATGATTTAATTTATTGGTCTGCAATTGTAAAGTACACATGCTTTTTTTTCCATCTATATATGCTCTGACGATTCTGTATCCAATTTACTTCACCTGAGGAAGGAGCGATAGTTCCGAAAGCTTGTGATTTCAAATAAAACTGTTGGACTATAACCTGGTGTTGTGCGACCTCTCAATTTTGTCCACCCCAGTCCAACACCGGCATCTCCGCATCATAAAATACAAGAGCAGGGGGGTTATGCTTCAACTGTATAAAACACTAGTTAGGCCTCAGCTAGAGTACTGTGTGCAGTTCTGGTCACCACATTACAGGAAAGATGTGATTGCACTAGAGAGGGTAAAGAGGAGATTTACAAGGATGTTGCCGGGAGTAGAGAATCTTAGCTGTGAGGAAAGACTGGATAGGCTGGGTCTGTTTTCCTTGGAACAGAGGAGGCTGAGGGGAGACCTTATTGAGGTGTATAAAATTCTGAGGGGCAGAGATAAAGTGGATAGAAAGGACCTATTTCCCTTAGCAGAGGGTTCAAAAACCAGGGGGCACAGATTTAAAATAATTGGTGGAAGGTTTAGAGGGGATTTGAGTTGAAATGTCTTCAGCCAGAGGGTTGTGGGGGTCTGGAACGCACTGCCTGAAAGGGTGGTAGAGGCAGGAACCCTAACCACATTTAAAAAGTACTTGTATGTGCACTTGGGATGCTGTAACCTGCAGGGCTATGGACCAAGAGCTGGGATGTGGGATTAGGCTGGATAGCTCTTTGTTGGCCGGCGCAGACAAGATGGGCCGAAATGGCCTCCTTCCGTGCTGTAACTTTCTAGGAATCTATGATTGCCCATTTCCCCCCACACGGAGATTGCCCATTCCCCCCCCCCGACACACAGAGATTGCCCATTCCCCCCCACATAGAGATTGCCCATTCCCCCCTCAGAGATTGCCCATTTCCCCCCCCCCCACAGAGATTGCCCATTTCCCCCCCACACAGATTTCCCATTCCCCCCCCACACACACAGATTTCCCATTCCCCCCCCCCACACACACAGATTTCCCATTCCCCCCCACACACACAGATTTCCCATTCCCCACCCCACACAGATTTCCCATTCCCCCCCCACACACACAGATTGCCCATCCCCCCCCACAGAGATTTCCCATTCCCCCCCCACACACACAGATTGCCCATCCCCCCCCACAGCGATTGCCCGTTCCCCCCCCCACACAGATTGCCCATTCCCCCCCCACACATTGCCCATCACCCCCCCACACATTGCCCATCCCCCCACACATTGCCCAACCCCCCCACACATTGCCCAACCCCCCCACACATTGCCCACCCCCCCCACACATTGCCCAACCCCCCCACACATTGCCCATCACCCCCCCACACATTGCCCATCCCCCCCACACATTGCCCATCCCCCCACACATTGCCCAACCCCCCCACACATTGCCCACCCCCCCCACACACATTACCCATCCCCCCCCACACAGATTGCCCATTTCCCCCCCACCCACACATTGCCCATCCCCCCCCACACAGAGATTGCCCATTCCCCCCCCCCCACACATTGCCCATCCCCCCCCACACAGAGATTGCCCATTTCCCCCCCACACACATTTCCCATCCCCCCCCCACACAGAGATTGCCCATTCCCTCCCCACACATTGCTCATCCCCCCCCCACAGAGATTGCCCATTTCCCCCCCCCCACACAGAGA
This sequence comes from Squalus acanthias, assembly GCA_030390025.1. NCBI lineage: Eukaryota > Metazoa > Chordata > Chondrichthyes > Squaliformes > Squalidae > Squalus > Squalus acanthias. The sequence continues at coordinate 58,027 of JASTWF010000774.1, read as the reverse complement.
TTGCCCATTCCCCCCACACAGAGATTGCCCATTTCCCCCCCATACACATTGCCCATCCCCCCCCACACAGAGATTGCCCATTCCCTCCCCCACACATTGCTCACCCCCCCCCACAGAGATTGCCCATTCCCCCCCCCACACAGAGATTGCCCATTCCCCCCCCTACACATTGCCCATCCCCCCCCCCACAGAGATTGCCCATTCCCCCCCACACAGAGATTGCCCATTCCCCCCCCCACACAGAGATTGCCCATTCCCCCCCCCACACAGAGATTGCCCATTCCCCCCCCCACACAGAGATTGCCCATTCCCTCCCCCACACATTGCTCACCCCCCCCCCACAGAGATTGCCCATTCCCCCCCCCACACAGAGATTGCCCATTCCCTCCCCACACATTGCTCATCCCCCCCCCACAGAGATTGCCCATTCCCCCCCCTACACATTGCCCATCCCCCCCACACAGAGATTGCCCATTCCCCCCCCTACACATTGCCCATCCCCCCCACACAGAGATTGCCCATTCCCTCCCCTACACATTGCCCATCCCCCCCACACAGAGATTGCCCATTCCCTCCCCACACATTGCTCATCCCCCCCCCCACACATTGCTCATCCCCCCCCCACACAGAGATTGCCCATTCCCCCCCCTACACATTGCCCATCCCCCCCACACAGAGATTGCCCATTCCCTCCCCACACATTGCCCATCCCCCCCCCACACAGAGATTGCCCATTCCCCCCCCTACACATTGCCCATCCCCCCCACACAGAGATTGCCCATTCCCTCCCCACACATTGCCCATCCCCCCCCCACACAGAGATTGCCCATTCCCCCCCCTACACATTGCCCATCCCCCCCACACAGAGATTGCCCATTCCCCCCCCTACACATTGCCCATCCCCCCCACACAGAGATTGCCCATTCCCTCCCCACACATTGCCCATCCCCCCCCCACACAGAGATTGCCCATTCCCCCCCCTACACATTGCCCATCCCCCCCACACAGAGATTGCCCATTCCCTCCCCACACATTGCCCATCCCCCCCACACACAGAGATTGCCCATTCCCTCCCCACACATTGCCCATCCCCCCCCACACAGAGATTGCCCATTCCCCCCCCTACACATTGCCCATCCCCCCCACACAGAGATTGCCCATTCCCCCCCCTACACATTGCCCATCCCCCCCCCACACAGAGATTGCCCATTCCCCCCCCCCCACACAGAGATTGCCCATTCCCCCCCCTACACATTGCCCATCCCCCCCCACACAGAGATTGCCCATTCCCCCCCCCCACACAGAGATTGCCCATCCCCCCTCCCCCCCCAACCGTTCACCGCTACTCTCCTTCGGTCCCATAGCCAAGTTTGTATCCGGGCTGCCACTGTCCCTGGAATCCCATGGGGTTTAATTTTGCTACCAAGTTTATTTTGTGGTACTTTGTCAAACGCCTTGTGAAAGTCCATATACACAACATCAACCACACTACCCTCATCCACCGTCTCCGTTACTTCATCAAAGAACACGATCAAGTTAGTCAAACACAATTTGCCTTTAACAAATCTGTGTTGGCGTTCATTTATTAGCCCATATTTTTACTAATGCCAATTAATTTTCTCCTGGATTAATGTCTCTAAAAGTTTCCCCACCACCGACATTAGGCTGACTGGCCTGCAGTTGCCGGGTTTATCCCTCTCCTCTTTTTTGAACAGTTGTGTAACATTTGAAACCCTTCAGTCCTCTGGCACCACTCCCATATCGAAAGGAGGATTGGAAGATTGTGGCCAGAGCCGCCACAATTTCCACCCTTCCTTCCCTCAGTAACCTCGGATGCATCCCATCCGGACAGTGTTACTTTTCTGCTTGAAGCACTGCCAACCTTTTGAGTACCTGCTCTTTATCTATTTATATCCTAGCCAATCTCGCTATTACCTCATCCTTTACTGTGACATTGGCAGCATCCTCTTCTTTAGTGACGACAGATGCAAAGTCCTCATTTAGTACCTCAGCCATGTCCTCTGCCTCCATAAGATCATCTCCTTTTTGGTCCCTAATCGGCATCACCCTTCCTTTGACTACCCTTGTACTATTTATATATTTATAAAAGACTTTTGGCTTCCCTTTTACATTACCTGCTAATCTATTCTCATACTCTATCTTTGCCCCTCTTATTTCCTTTTTCAGTTCTTCTTTCTACTTTCTGTATTCAGCTTGATTCTCTACTGTATTATGAACCTGACATTTATCATAAGCCTCCTTTTTCCGTTTATTTCAATCTCTATCTTCAGTCATTCAATTGGCTCTAGCTTTGGATGCCCTTCCTTTCCCCCTTGTGGGAATGTGTCTAGTCTGTACCCAAACTATCTCCTCCTGGAAGGCCTCCCTTTGCTCGTTTACTGTTTTACCTATTCATTCCAAACATCCACACATCAAACATTGTAGCAGAATCATTGGACAGTGATCAGAATCAGGGACCCTGGCCTATTTTTCACCTCCCATCATCCAAAATAACCAAGGCTGATTGTAACAATTGTCATAAACCTCCTTTTTGTGTTTCATTTTAATCTCTGTGGGGGAATAATTGGGCGCGGCTAACGCCTCCCGTGAAATTTAGCGGGAGGTTAGCGGCGGCGATAGCGCCCCGCGGCGCTGCGCCTCTGTCGAGAACGTCATCGCCGTGCATAGCGCCCCACTCGTGCCCCGGCCGTAAACTTCAGTTGCGCCCTCTGCCCTATCGCCGGACGATATGTCCGACAGGGTCAGGGTGGCATTTTTTCAGCCGCGGCGGTGCAAATGAAAGGGCAGGTGCCAGGCGGCCCTTTTTTTTGGGCCACCTGCCAGCACCTACCCCCTTCCCTTTTTTTATTCAGGGTGCCGGCCGTGATCGGTCGCACTCCTCGAGTGCCGGGCTGCTTTCCCGGCACCCCGCTCCCCGGTGGTCCAGCAGGGCCCCGGTACACGCTACACTAGGCCCCTCCACCTTAATCGGGGAGGGAGGCCTGCAGTACAGCGGCACTACGTGCCGACATGGCGATATTGAATGGGAGCACCCCCGTAAGGAGGGGGAGCATTTCCAGTAGTGCCCCGTCTCCTGCTTGGGGTGCTACCACTCAATTTACAGCGCTGGGGCACTAACTCTTTTGGGATGCTAAAAGTAGCGCCCCAACGAAGTTAGCGTCCCAAAGGGGAGGCAACAAATTTTTCCCCTTCATCTTTAGTCATCCAGGGAGCACTTGCTTTTATGGTGGGGAGGGGGCGGGTGTTTACGGTGGGGAAGGGGGCGGGTGGAACGTTCCTCACTGACCGCCAGCATAAAACTGGAACGTTCCGACCCCCAAAATAAAACTGGAACATTCCTCTCCGACCCCCAGCATAAAACTGGAACGTTCCGACCCCCAAAATAAAACTGGAACATTCCTCTCCGACCCCCGGAATAAAATTGGAACATTCCGACCCCCAAAATAAAACTGGAACATTCCTCTCCGACCCCCAGCATAAAACTGGAACGTTCCGACCCCCAAAATAAAACTGGAACATTCCTCTCCAACCCCCGGAATAAAATTGGAACATTCCTCTCCGACCCCCGGAATAAACATAGAAACATAGAAGATAGGAGCAGGAGTAGGCCATTCGGCCCCTCAAGCCTGCTCTGCCATTCAATGCGATCATGGCTGATCATCCAAATTCAGTACCCGGTCCCTGCTTTCTCCCCATATCCCGTGATCCCCTTAGCCTTAAGAAATATATCTAACTCCTTCTTGAATATATTTAATGAATTGGACTCAACTGCCTTCTGTGGTAGAGAATTCCACAGGTTCACCACTCTCTGGGTGAAGAAATTCCTCCTCATCTCAGTCCTAAATGGCTTACCCCTTATCCTTAGACTGTGACCCCTGGTTCTGGACTCCCCCGCCATCGGGAACATCCTTCCTGCATCTAGTCTGTCTAGTCCTGTTAGAATTTTATAAGTTTCAATGAGATCCCCTCTCATTCTTCTAAACTCTAGCGAATACAAGCCCAATCGACCCAATCTCTCCTCATACGTCATTCCTGTCATCCCAGGTATCAGTCTGGTGAATCTTCGCTGCACTCCCTCCATGGCAAGAACATCCTTCCTCAGATAACTCGACCAAAACTGCACACAATACTCAAGGTGTGGTCTCACCAAGGCCCTGTACAACTGCAGCAAGACATCCTTGCTCCTGTACTCAAATCCTCTCGCTATGAAGGCCAACATACCATTTGCCGCCTTAACCGCCTGCTGCACCTGCATGCTTACCTTCAGCGACTGGTGCACAAGGACACCCAGGTCTCGTTGCACTTCCCCTTCTCCCAATCTATTGTCGTGTGGAGTTTGCACATTCTCCCCGTGTCTGCGTGGGTTTCCTTCGGGTGCTCCGGTTTCCTCCCACAGTCCAAAAATGTGCGGGTTAGGTTGATTTGGCTATGATAAATTGACCCTTAGTGTTAGGGGGGGATTAAATATGTGGGGTTACAGGGATAGGATGGGATATGTTAGGGGGAATTAAATACGTGGGGTTACGGGGATAGGGTGGGATATGTGTCGGTGCAGGCTCGATGGGGATTCTGTGTGAGAAAGCAGGGACAGGGTACTGGATTTGGATGATCAGCCATGATCGTATTGAATGGTGGAGCAGGCTCGACGGGCCGAATGGCCTACTCCTGCTCCTAGTTTCTATGTTTCTATGTTTCTATAATCTGCCTTCCTGTTTTTGCCACCAAAGTGGATAACCTCGCATTTATCCACATTATACTGCATCTGCCATGCATCTGCCCAATCACCCAACCTGTCCAAATCATACTGGAGTTTCTCTGCATCCTCCTCACAGCACACACGCCCACCCAGCTTTGTGTCGTCTGCAAACTTGGAGATATTACATCTAGTTCCCTCATCTTGATCATTAATATATATTGTGAATAACTGGGGTCCTAGCACCGATCCCTGCGGTACCCCACTAGTCACTGCCTGCCAATCGAAAAAGATCTGTTTATTCCAACTCTTTGCCTCCTGTCTGCCAACCAGTTTTCTATCCAAGTCAGTACCTTACCCCCAATCCCATGTGCTTTAACTTTGCACGCTAATCTCTTATGCGGGACCTTATCAAAAGCCTTTTGAAAGTCCAAATACACCACATCCACTGGTTCTCCCTTATCTATTCTACCAGTTACATCCTCAAAAAATTCCAGTAGATTAGTCAAGCATGGTTTACCTTTTGTAAATCCATGTTGACTTTGTCCGATCCTGTCACTGTTTTTCCAAGTGCTCTGCTATTACATCTTTCAGAATGGACTCTAGCATTTTCCCCACTACCGATGTCAGGCTTACCGGTCTATAATTCCCCGTTTTCTCTCTACCACCTTTTTTTAATAGTGGGGTTACATTAGCTACCCTCCAATCCATGGGAACTGTTCCAGAGTCTAGAGAGTTTTGGAAGATGACCAGCAATGCATCTACTATTTCTAGGGCCACTTCCTTAAGTACCCTAGGATGCAGATTATCAGGCCCTGGGGATTTATCGGCCTTCAATCCTGTCAATTTCCCTAACACCATTTCCCTACAAATACTGATTTCATTCAGTTCTTCCCTCTCATTAGACCCTATGTTCTCCGACATCTCTGGGAGGTTATTTGTGTCCTTTGTGAAGACAGAACCAAAGTATGTATTTAATTGGTCTGCCATTTCTTTGTTCCCCATTATAAATTCCCCTGATTCTGACTGCGAGGGACCTACGCTTGACTTCACCAGTCTTTTTCTCTTCACATATCTATAGAAGCTTTTACAGTCAGTGTTTATGTTCCCTGCAAGCTTACTCTCATACTCTATTTCCCCCCCTCTTAATTAATCCCTTTGTCCTCCTTTGCTGAATCCTAAACTGCTCCTAATCCTCAGGTTTGCTGCTTTTTCTGGCCAATTTATATGTCCTCTCCTTGGATCTTATGCTATCCCTAATTTCCCTCGTCAGCCACGGTTGAGTCACCTTTTTTGTTTTATTTTTATGCCAAACAGGGATGAACAAATTCTGTAATTCATCCATGCGATCTTTAAATGTTTGCCATTGCCTATCCACCGTCAACCCTTTAAGTAACGTTCCCCAATCCATCCTAGCCAACTCGCACCTCATACCATCATAGTTTCCTTTATTTAAATTCAGGACCCTAGTCTCTGAGTCAACTACTTCACTCTCCATCTTAATGAAGAATTCTATCATATTATGATCGCTCCTCCCCAAGGGGCCTCGCACAACAAGATTGCTAATTAATCCTTTCTCATTACATAATACCCAGTCTAAGATGGCCTGATCTCTAGTTGGTTCCTCGACATATTCCTCCTCCACAGTATTGTTACTAATTTGGTTAGCCCAATCTATATGTAGATTAAAGTCACCCATGATAACTGCTGTGCCCTTATTGCACGCGTCTCTAATTTCCCGTTTAATGCCATCCCCAACCTCAGCATTACTGTTTGGGGGTCTGTATACAACTGCCACTAACGTTTTCTGTCCCTTGGTATTTCTCAGCTCTACCCATACCGATTCCACATCATCAGAGCTGATATCCTTACTTACTATTGTGTTAATCTCCTCTTTAACCAGCAATGCTACCCCACATCCTTTTCCTTTTTGCCTGTCCTTCCTGAATATTGAATATCCCTGAATGTTGAATTCCCAGCCTAGGTCACCCTGGAGCCATGTCTCCGTAATCCCAATTATATCATATCCGTTTACATCTATTTGCGCAGCTAATTCATCCACCTTATTACGAATGCTCCTCGCATTAAGACACAGAGCCTTCAAGCTTGTTTTTTTAACACTCTTAGACCATTTAGAATTATTGTTTACTGTGGCCCTGTTTGATTTACACCCTTGATTTCTCTGCCTTCCACTTTTGCTTTTCTCCTTCCTGTCTTTTGTTTCTATCCTTGCTTCCCTTTCCTCAGTCTCCCTGTACAGGTTCCCAACCCCCTGCCATTTTAGTTTAAACCCTCCCCAACAGCACTAGCAAACACTCCCCCTAGGACATCAGTCCTGGTCCTGCCCAGGTGCAAACCGTCCAGTTTGTATTGGTCCCACCTCCCCCAGAACCATTTCCAATGTCCCAGGAATTTGAATCTCTCCCCCTTGCACCATTCTTCTAGCCATGTATTCATCTGAAATATCCTTCTATTTCTACTCTGACTAGTACGTGGCACTGGTAGCAATCCTGAGATTACTACCTTTGAGGTCCTATTTTTTAATTTACCTCCTAACTCCCCATATTCAGCTTTTAGGACCTCATCCCATTTTTTACCTATATGCACCACGACAACTGTCTGTTCACCCTCCCCCTCCAGAATGCCCTGCAGCCGCTCCGAGACATCCTTGACCCTTGCACCAGGGAGGCAACATACCATCCTGGAGTCTCGTTTGCGGCCGCAGAAACGTCTATCTATTCCCCTTACAATAGAATCCCCTATCACTATAGCTCTCCCGCTCTTTCCTCCCCTCCTGTGCAGCATAACCACCCATGGTGCCAGGAAGTTGGCTGCTGCTGCCTTCCCCCGATAAGCCATCCCCCTCAACAATATCCAAAGTGGTACATCTGTTTGAGAGGGGGATGGCCACAGGGGACCCCTGCTCTACCTGCCTGTGCCTACTACTCTGCCTGGCGGTCACCCATTCCCTTCCTGCCTATGCAGCCTTTACCTGCGGTGTGACCAACTCATTAAACATGATATCCACGACATCCTCAGCATCACGAATGCTCCAGTATGCATCCATTCGCAGGAGGAGCATACCATGGGGCCGAGCTGTGCTGCCATGACTTACCCTTTAATTAATTTAAATTAAATTAAATCAAATCAATACCACCAACTACACTACAATTAAATGTTATACTCAAGGGCCCTTGTTTACTAGCACTCCCCACTACACAACAGAGACCTCAGAAACTATAACCACAAAATTAAGACCTTCTAAACTTTATAAACTAGTAACCTTAACTGTCAAATTATAGAGTAGTATAAATCCTCACCTGGCCGTACTCACCCAATCAGCTGCTTCCTCTTGCACTTTTTGAATCGTGACGTGGCTCTGGAACGCCGCTGCCGGTCTGTGAGATTGGTAAGCCTCTGAAAAAACCCGCGAAAGTGAGTTTAAATACTCACTGTTCTCTCCTCTCCCACCCCCGGAATAAATCTGGAACATTCCGACCCCCGGAATAAACATAGAATCATAGAAGATAGGAGCAGGAGTAGGCCATGCGGCCCCTCGAGCCTGCTCCGTCATTTAATGAGATCATGGCTGATCATCCAAATTCAGTGCCCTGTCCCTGCTTTCTCCCCATATCCCTTGATCCCTTTAGCCTTCGAAATATATCTAACTCCTTCTTGAATATATTTAATGAATTGGCCTCAACTGCCTTCTGTGGTAGAGAATTCCACAGATTCACCACTCTCTGGGTGAAGAAATTCCTCCTCATCTCAGTCCTAAATGGCTTACCCCTTATCCTTAGACTGTGACCCCTGGTTCTGCACTACCCCCCCATCGGGAACATCCTTCCTGCATCTAGTCTGTCTAGTCCTGTTAGAATTTTATAAGTTTCAATGAGATCCCCTCTCATTCTTCTAAACTCTAGCGAATATAAGCCTAATCGACCCAATCTCTCTTCATACGTCATTCCTGCCATCCCAGGTATCAGTCTGGTGAATCTTCGCTGCACTGCCTCCATGGCAAGAACATCCTTCCTCAGATAAGGCGACCAAAGCTGCACACAATACTCAAGGTGTGGTCTCACCAAGGCCCTGTACAACTGCAGCAAGGCATCCTTGCTCCTGTACTCGAATCCTCTCGCTATGAAGGCCAACATACCATTTGCCTTCTTAACCGCCTGCTGCACCTGCATGCTTACCTTCAGCGACTGGTGCACAAGGACACCCAGGTCTCGTTGCACTTCCCCTTCTCCCAATCTATTGCCGTTCAGATAATAATCTGCCTTCCTGTTTTTGCCACCAAAGTGGATAACCTTGCATTTATCCACATTATACTGCATCTGCCCAATCACCCAACCTGTCCAAATCATACTGGAGTTTCTCTGCATCCTCCTCACAGCACACACTCCCACCCAGCTTTGTGTCATCTGCAAACTTGGAGATATTACATCTAGTTCCCTCGTCTAAATCATTAATATATATTGTGAATAGCTGGGGTCCTAGCACCGATCCCTGTGGTACCCCACTGGTCACTGCCTGCCACTCGGAAAAAGACCCATTTATTCAAACTCTTTGCTTCCTGTCTGCCAACCAGTTCTCTATCCAAGTCAGTACCTTACCCCCAATCCCATGTGCTTTAACTTTGAACGCTAATCTCTTATGCGGGACCTTGTCAAAAGCCTTCTGAAAGTCCAAATACACCACATCCACTGGTTCTCCCTTATCAATTCTACCAGTTACATCCTCAAAAAATTCCAGTAGATTAGTCAAGCATGATTTACCTTTTGTTGACTTTGTCCGATCCTGTCACTGTTTCCGCTCTTAAATCATTCACGAGTTTGTCTTAAGCCTGTGAGGGATGTCTTTTTGACGTTTCACGTAATACACTGGCGTGCCCCCCTCCTTCTCCACCTCGTCTGCGATGACTTTCAGAGCTTTGGGTTCAACATCAAACTTTCTGGGGTGGTGGAGCTCTGAGCGTTACTGCAATAGATAAACTCTCCTTGCTCACAGTAAGTCAGGTGACTCACTGCTTTTCTAAGGAGAGGACTATTGCACCATGTGATGCTGGTAGTATTCTGCTGCTAAAGTGAAATTGCTTTTTGAGGCCACAAAGTCTAATTGCTGACAAGTAAACTGAGGCTGAAATCAGACAGAGTTAATTACTGTTAAATAAACAGGCTGGGTCAGTCTGAGTTTAATTGCTGTTAAGTAAATAGAGGTTGGGGTCAGTCAGAGTTCAATTATTGTTGGTTAGATTGGAATATGCTTATCAGTTTTAGGCTGTAATTCAGAAGCACCAAGCCCCTTAAAGATTGTTCAGGATCAGTAACCAAGTGTGATATCTGCACAGGCTGATTTACAGTTTCTACGTGCTGTTGAGATACTGCAATTGGCTCTCAGCACCTCGGGCCAAGGATGAGAAAAGGCGCTACAGTTTTCCTGCTGCTGACTTCAGTCCAGCCCCCCTCGTTGCTTCAGATTGTGTGCGTTGGTGTTGGGTGAAGACGGGGGCCGTTGTTTGTGCTCCTCACGGTCGAAAAGCCCAGTACCAGTTACTGTCACGCATGAGGAATGGCCAGTTGGGTGACAAGCAATGGGAGGGGCCACTGTGTCTGTGGAATCGTCCCATTGGGAGGGGAGAGAAGGAGGGGATTAGGGAAATGGGGGAGAAACCCAACAGGCACCAGTTGTCTCCACTCTGGCTAAATCACATTCTTTTGTTTTCAGCAACAAGCAAACTTGATGCCGGGGTTGAATTTAAATGCCTTGGGGATTTTCTCGTCAGGACTGCCAGTGCTTCCGTCGACAAGTAGGCCCCGAAGAGCTGCTGCTTCCTACAATCCGTTCGCGGTGAGTGTCCTTCTCTACTCCGCTGCTTGTAGTGCCTTGTAGCAAACGGCCGGCTTTGCTGTGGGTCAGTCTCGGGGAGCTGGGATCATTCTGTGAGGAGCTCACAACTTGAAGGAGGGTGTCCTTGTGCGACAACTGTACCAGGGATTATGGGATGGATCCCCGTGGGGCTGGGTATCATGGGATGGACCCCCCTGGGGCTGGGTATTATGGGATGGAGCCCCCTGGGGCTGGGTATTATGGGATGGAGACCCTGGGGCTGGATATTATGGGATGGAGACCCTGGGGCTGGGTATTATGGGATGGAGACCCTGGGGCTGGGTATTATGGGATGGATCCCCCTGGGGCTGGGTATTATGGGATGGAGACCCTGGGGCTGGGTATTATGGGATGGATCCCCCTGGGGCTGGGTATTATGGGATGGAGACCCTGGGGCTGGGTATTATGGGATGGATCCCCCTGGGGCTGGGTATTATGGGATGGAGACCCCTGGGGCTGGGTATTATGGGATGGAGACCCCTGGGGCTGGGTATTATGGGATGGAGACCCTGGGGCTGGGTATTATGGGATGGAGACCCTGGGGCTGGGTATTATGGGATGGAAACCCTGGGGCTGGGTATTATGGGATGGATCCCCCTGGGGCTGAGTATTATGGGATGGAGACCCTGGGGCTGGGTATTATGGGATGGAGACCCCTGGGGCTGGGGTATTATGGGATGGAGACCCTGGGGCTGGGGTATTATGGGATGGAGACCCTGGGGCTGGGTATTATGGGATGGAAACCCTGGGGCTGGGTATTATGGGATGGAGACCCTGGGGCTGGGTATTATGGGATGGAGCCCCCTGGGGCTGGGTATTATGGGATGGATCCCCCTGGGGCTGGGTATTATGGGATGGAGACCCTGGGGCTGGGTATTATGGGATGGAGACCCTGGGGCTGGGTATTATGGGATGGATCCCCCTGGGGCTGGGTATTGTGGGATGGATCCCCCTGGGGCTGGGTATTGTGGGATGGAGACCCCTGGGGCTGGGTATTATGGGATGGAGACCCTGGGGCTGGGTATTATGGGATGGAGACCCTGGGGCTGGGTATTGTGGGATGGAGACCCTGGGGCTGGGTATTGTGGGATGGAGACCCCTGGGGCTGGGTATTGTGGGATGGAGACCCTGGGGCTGGGTATTATGGGATGGAGACCCTGGGGCTGGGTATTATGGAATGGAGACCCTGGGGCTGGGTATTATGGGATGGAGACCCCTGGGGCTGGGTATTATGGGATGGAGACCCTGGGGCTGGGTATTATGGGATGGATCCCCCTGGGGCTGAGTATTATGGGATGGTTCCCCGTGGGGCTGGGTATTATGGAATGGAGACCCTGGGGCTGGGTATTATGGGATGGAGACCCCTGGGGCTGGGTATTATGGGATGGAGACCCTGGGGCTGGGTATTATGGGATGGAAACCCTGGGGCTGGGTATTATGGGATGGATCCCCCTGGGGCTGAGTATTATGGGATGGATCCCCCTGGGGCTGAGTATTATGGGATGGATCCCCTTGGGGCTGGGTATTATGGGATGGAGACCCTGGGGCTGTGTATTATGGGATGGATCCCCCTGGGGCTGGGTATTATGGGATGGATCCCCCTGGGGCTGAGTATTATGGGATGGATCCCCCTGGGGCTGGGTATTATGGGATGGAGACCCTGGGGCTGGGTATTATGGGATGGAGCCCCCTGGGACTGGGTATTATGGGATGGAGACCCCTGGGGCTGGGTATTATGGGATGGAAATCCCGGGGGCTGGGTATTATGGGATGGAGACCCTGGGGCTGGGTATTGTGGGATGGAGACCCTGGGGCTGGGTATTGTGGGATGGAGACCCCTGGGGCTGGGTATTATGGGATGGAGACCCTGGGGCTGGGTATTATGGGATGGAGACCCTGGGGCTGGGTATTATGGAATGGAGACCCTGGGGCTGGGTATTATGGGATGGAGACCCCTGGGGCTGGGTATTATGGGATGGAGACCCTGGGGCTGGGTATTATGGGATGGATCCCCCTGGGGCTGAGTATTATGGGATGGTTCCCCGTGGGGCTGGGTATTATGGAATGGAGACCCTGGGGCTGGGTATTATGGGATGGAGACCCCTGGGGCTGGGTATTATGGGATGGAGACCCTGGGGCTGGGTATTATGGGATGGAAACCCTGGGGCTGGGTATTATGGGATGGATCCCCCTGGGGCTGAGTATTATGGGATGGATCCCCCTGGGGCTGAGTATTATGGGATGGATCCCCTTGGGGCTGGGTATTATGGGATGGAGACCCTGGGGCTGTGTATTATGGGATGGATCCCCCTGGGGCTGGGTATTATGGGATGAATCCCCCTGGGGCTGAGTATTATGGGATGGATCCCCCTGGGGCTGGGTATTATGGGATGGAGACCCTGGGGCTGGGTATTATGGGATGGAGCCCCCTGGGACTGGGTATTATGGGATGGAGACCCCTGGGGCTGGGTATTATGGGATGGAAATCCCGGGGGCTGGGTATTATGGGATGGAGCCCCCTGGGGCTGGGTATTATGGGATGGAGCCCCCTGGGGCTGGGTATTATGGGATGGAGACCCTGGGGCTGGGTATTATGGGATGGAGCCCCCTAGGGCTGGGTATTATGGGATGGAGACCCTGGGACTGGGTATTATGGGATGGAGACCCTGGGGCTGAGTATTATGGGATGGAGACCCTGGGGCTGGGTATTATGGGATGGAGCCCCCTGGGGCTGGGTATTATGGGATGGAGACCGTGGGGCTGGGTATTATGGGATGGATATCCTGGGACTGGGTATTATGGGATGGAGACCCCTGGGGCTGGGTATTATGGGATGGAGCCCCCTGGGGCTGGGTATTATGGGATGGAGACCCTGGGGCTGGGTATTATGGGATGGAGCCCCCTGGGGCTGGGTATTATGGGATGGAGACCCCTGGGGCTGGGTATTATGGGATGGAGACCCTGGGGCTGGGTATTATGGGATGGAGCCCCCTGGGGCTGGGTATTATGGGATGGAGACCCCTGGGGCTGGGTATTATGGGATGGAGACCCTGGGGCTGGGTATTATGGGATGGAGACCCTGGGGCTGAGTATTATGGGATGGAGACCCTGGGGCTGGGTATTATGGGATGGATCCCCCTGGGGCTGGGTATTATGGGATGGAGACCCCTGGGGCTGGGTATTATGGGATGGAGACCCTGGGGCTGGGTATTATGGGATGGAGACCCTGGGGCTGAGTATTATGGGATGGAGACCCTGGGGCTGGGTATTATGGGATGGATCCCCCTGGGGCTGGGTATTATGGGATGGAGCCCTCACAGTGCATTGCGGGATGGTTAGCACACAGATTTCCCAGAGAGCTCTGACCAGGGAATCTGACCCATTTGTGGTTGTTTAAGGTGGGGAGCTGCCAGTATGTCCATGTATTTGACCCCTCTATCCAGAGAATTAGGAAAGGTTACTTCCGCCTCTGAAGGACTTTCCAAGCCTCCTCGAGCCTGACTTCAGTCTGTCATGCCCATAGTTGCCAACATTGGCTGTCGAGATGTTGCAACTGGCAGTCTGATTCTTTCTGAGATTCCATTCTACGGGTACTGGCAGTTCTCTGGCCCGAATGACCATTCTCATGTTGTGAGCGTCGACTGGGAGCCACGCAGGCTATTTGGCCATGAGGAGCTGATCTTAATCCTTTTGTCAACACACACACTTACTGGCACCGGGGATGAACCCTGCCAGCTACAGGCCCATTGGCCTGATCTCGCTGAATGTAAAACAGTCGACGCCTGTGTGAAGACTGCTCCATAAGTGAGGGAAGCATGTTTTCAGAAGGCTAAATCTGCCCTGACCAGCCCCATTGCCTTTTTTTGATTTGATCACCTTAAGTTAATGTAGCTTTCAATGAACAGAAAGAGCTTTCATTTATATATCGCCTTTCACGTCCTTGAGACATCCCAACCCGCTTCACAGCCGATGAAATACCTTTTGAACTATAGTCACTGTTGCTCACAGCAAGGTCCTACAAATGGCAAGTGAGATTTAGAAGCAGTTAATGCTGCTGAGGGATATATATTGGCCGGGCCACTAGGAGAACTCCCTGTAGCTCTTCAAATCGTGCCGTGGGATATTTTATGTTCACCCGAACAGGCAGACAGGGCTCCCTCGGCACTGCTCTGGAGTGTCAGCTTGGAATATGTGTTCAAGTTCTGGAGTGGGGATTGAACCCACCACCTTCTGAGGTGAGGGTATTCAGAGGCCAAGCTGACTTTTGCGATTCCTTTTGAACTTTGATTTGGAAAGACAAAGAGCTGCAAATGAGTGTCACTCAGTCCGAGTGATGTGCGTCCACAGTCACTTGGTCTTTAGCTGGGTTTGACATGAAGGAGGAGGGAGCCTCCCACATGCTCGGAGTTGTCACATGTTGTAGATATTTAAAACAAAAATCGACTGACCTAAAAGTCTTCAAAAAGGTATTGGACATCACCACACCTTCTCACAGTGTGAGCAGGAACATCAGCACACCTTCTCACAGTGTGAGCAGGAACATCACCTCACCTTCTCACAGAGTGAGCAGGAACATCAGCACACCTTCTCACAGTGTGAGCAGGAACATCACCTCACCTTCTCACAGTGTGAGCAGGAACATCACCTCACCTTCTCACAGAGTGAGCAGGAAACATCACCTCACCTTCTCACAGAGTGAGCAGGAACATCACCTCACCTTCTCACAGAGTGAGCAGGAACATCACCTCACCTTCTCACAGAGTGAGCAGGAACATCACCTCACCTTCTCACAGAGTGAGCAGGAACATCAGCACACCTTCTCACAGAGTGAGCAGGAACATCAGCACACCTTCTCACAGAGTGAGCAGGAAACATCACCACACCTTCTCACAGTGTGAGCAGGAACATCACCTCACCTTCTCACAGAGTGAGCAGGAACATCACCTCACCTTCTCACAGAGTGAGCAGGAACATCAGCACACCTTCTCACAGAGTGAGCAGGAACATCACCTCACCTTCTCACAGAGTGAGCAGGAACATCAGCACACCTTCTCACAGAGTGAGCAGGAACATCAGCACACCTTCTCACAGAGTGAGCAGGAACATCACCTCACCTTCTCACAGAGTGAGCAGGAAACATCACCTCACCTTCTCACAGTGTGAGCAGGAACATCACCTCACCTTCTCACAGAGTGAGCGGGAGACATCACCTCACCTTCTCACAGTGTGAGCAGGAACATCAGCACACCTTCTCACAGAGTGAGCGGGAGACATCACCTCACCTTCTCACAGAGTGAGCAGGAACATCAGCACACCTTCTCACAGAGTGAGCAGGAACATCACCTCACCTTCTCACAGAGTGAGCGGGAGACATCACCTCACCTTCTCACAGAGTGAGCAGGAACATCAGCACACCTTCTCACAGAGTGAGCAGGAACATCACCTCACCTTCTCACAGAGTGAGCAGGAACATCAGCACACCTTCTCACAGAGTGAGCAGGAACATCAGCACACCTTCTCACAGAGTGAGCAGGAACATCAGCACACCTTCTCACAGAGTGAGCAGGAACATCACCTCACCTTCTCACAGAGTGAGCAGGAACATCACCTCACCTTCTCACAGAGTGAGCAGGAACATCAGCACACCTTCTCACAGAGTGAGCAGGAACATCACCTCACCTTCTCACAGAGTGAGCAGGAACATCAGCACACCTTCTCACAGTGTGAGCGGGAACATCACCTCACCTTCTCACAGAGTGAGCAGGAACATCAGCACACCTTCTCACAGAGTGAGCAGGAACATCAGCACACCTTCTCACAGTGTGAGCAGGAACATCAGCACACCTTCTCACAGAGTGAGCAGGAACATCACCTCACCTTCTCACAGTGTGAGCAGGAACATCAGCACACCTTCTCACAGAGTGAGCAGGAACATCACCTCACCTTCTCACAGTGTGAGCAGGAACAAGTATTGGACATCACCACACCTTCTCACAGTGTGAGCAGGAAACATCACCACACCTTCTCACAGAGTGAGCGGGAACATCACCTCACCTTCTCACAGAGTGAGCAGGAACAAGTGTGGGACATCACCACACCTTCTCACAGAGTGAGCAGGAAACATCACCACACCTTCTCACAGAGTGAGCAGGAACATCACCTCACCTTCTCACAGAGTGAGCAGGAACATCACCACACCTTCTCACAGAGTGAGCAGGAACATCACCTCACCTTCTCACAGAGTGAGCAGGAACATCACCTCACCTTCTCACAGAGTGAGCAGGAACATCACCTCACCTTCTCACAGAGTGAGCAGGAACATCACCTCACCTTCTCACAGAGTGAGCAGGAACATCACCTCACCTTCTCACAGTGTGAGCAGGAACATCACCTCACCTTCTCACAGAGTGAGCAGGAACATCAGCACACCTTCTCACAGAGTGAGCAGGAACATCACCTCACCTTCTCACAGAGTGAGCAGGAACATCACCTCACCTTCTCACAGAGTGAGCAGGAACATCAGCACACCTTCTCACAGAGTGAGCAGGAAACATCACCTCACCTTCTCACAGTGTGAGCAGGAACATCACCACACCTTCTCACAGAGTGAGCAGGAACATCAGCACACCTTCTCACAGAGTGAGCAGGAACAAGTGTGGGACATCACCTCACCTTCTCACAGAGTGAGCAGGAAACATCACCACACCTTCTCACAGTGTGAGCAGGAACATCAGCACACCTTCTCACAGAGTGAGCGGGAACATCACCTCACCTTCTCACAGAGTGAGCAGGAACATCACCACACCTTCTCACAGAGTGAGCAGGAACATCACCTCACCTTCTCACAGTGTGAGCAGGAACATCACCTCACCTTCTCACAGAGTGAGCAGGAACATCAGCTCACCTTCTCACAGAGTGAGCAGGAACATCAGCACACCTTCTCACAGAGTGAGCAGGAAACATCACCTCACCTTCTCACAGAGTGAGCAGGAACATCACCTCACCTTCTCACAGAGTGAGCAGGAACATCAGCTCACCTTCTCACAGAGTGAGCAGGAACATCAGCACACCTTCTCACAGAGTGAGCAGGAAACATCACCTCACCTTCTCACAGAGTGAGCAGGAACATCACCACACCTTCTCACAGAGTGAGCAGGAACATCAGCACACCTTCTCACAGAGTGAGCAGGAAACATCACCTCACCTTCTCACAGAGTGAGCAGGAACATCACCTCACCTTCTCACAGTGTGAGCAGGAACATCAGCTCACCTTCTCACAGAGTGAGCAGGAACATCACCTCACCTTCTCACAGAGTGAGCAGGAACATCAGCACACCTTCTCACAGTGTGAGCAGGAACATCACCACACCTTCTCACAGAGTGAGCAGGAACATCACCTCACCTTCTCACAGTGTGAGCAGGAACATCAGCTCACCTTCTCACAGAGTGAGCAGGAACATCACCTCACCTTCTCACAGTGTGAGCAGGAACATCACCTCACCTTCTCACAGAGTGAGCAGGAACATCACCTCACCTTCTCACAGTGTGAGCAGGAACAAGTATTGGACATCACCACACCTTCTCACAGTGTGAGCAGGAAACATCACCACACCTTCTCACAGAGTGAGCGGGAACATCACCTCACCTTCTCACAGAGTGAGCAGGAACAAGTGTGGGACATCACCACACCTTCTCACAGAGTGAGCAGGAAACATCACCACACCTTCTCACAGTGTGAGCAGGAACATCACCTCACCTTCTCACAGAGTGAGCGGGAACATCACCTCACCTTCTCACAGTGTGAGCAGGAACAAGTGTGGGAATGTATCGAGATCGATTGCACTTTATCTGAAAGTCCTTTTTGAGAGTCACTTGGAGAATCGCTGACAAATAAACACAAGGGCCAGAAATGATTGTTGCTGGTTGTAGCAGGAGAACACAACACATTCCAGTAACCTTCCCGTCTGCTGGCTTCATGGAGGCAAACTGCGTTAGAATGTCAGACAGAGAATAACCTGTAAACATCTTAAACCTTCATCCACCACTACTACCAATGGTCATTTCTAGGTTGATCAGTTTAATGAGTTGGTAATGGGGGTGAACGTAGATACTGGATCTTGGAGACAGCACACATTGCGACACTGAGAAGCGGCAGATGACTGGTTTGGGAGCTGCTAGGGGTTTTGGTGTAGAAAGGGGTCTTCTTGCATACACATTGGAATGTTCTGAGTGAAGGCGGAAGGAACCATACCTTCTGTAAGTGATTGATCCACGCTTCCACTGCTGTTGGATTTATCTATTGGATGGTGCAACTTAGTCATCCTGTCATTCCCACCCCACTGCAAAAGTACAAGGGTTCTGGGTCGAGGAACGAGGAGCCTTCGCAAGGAGTTGGAAGCAGTCCATTGTATGTTTGAAACAGGCATGAGTTAATGTGAGGGGATACTGCATATCTGAGAGGTTAATCTGTTGGACAGTAAGGAGATGTCACTGTCACTGCCAGACCCAGGGTCTGCTTGGTTGGTTTCTGGGGATAAAGCCATGGGACTCACTCCATCAGTTACCATGAGCCAAATATTGTTGACGGTAAATGTGTTGACTCTTCTTATTGTAAGAAGAGAAAGCCGAGATTTCACATTGGTCCGATATCCAATCAATTAATATCCTGGACTCGGTTACTAGGCTGAGCAAGTTGATTGTGTTGAGCCTGTAGTCTGGAGTTTTATTCTGAAGGTCTGTGCTTCCATGCCATGTTCCAACAGCGGAGGTGGGCATGTGATGAGGCACCTGTGGTAGGATGTTAGCTCAGTAAAACCTGACGGCTGATGTGCAACTCTCTACCCATACCTTGAATAGTTATCTTCCTGCATCTGTTTCTGCTCTCTCTATCTCATTCCAGCTTTCTTCCTCTTTCTTCCATCTTCCTCTATCTCAATCTCGCTTTCTCTTTCTCTCTCTCTCTCTCTCTCTCTCTCTATCCCTCTCTATCTCACTCTTTCATTCAAAAATTCCATAGATTCTGGAACGGTTCCTGCAGATTGGAAGGTAGCAAATGTAACCCCACTATTTAAGAAAGGAAGGAGAGAGAAAACGGGGAACTACAGACCAGTTAGCCTGACATCAGTAGTGGGGAAAATGCTAGAATCTATTATTAAGGACATGGTAACAGGGCACTTAGAAAATAATAATAGGATTGGGCAGAGTCAACACGGATTTATGAAAGGGGAATCGTGTTTCACAAATCTATTAGTTTTTTGAGGTTGTAACTCGCAGAATAGATAAGGGGGAACCAGTGGATGTGGTATTTGGATTTTCAGAAGGCATTCGATAAGGTGCCACACAAGAGGTTATTAAACAAAATTAGGGCTCATGGGATTGGGGGTAATATACTAGCATGGACTGAGGATTGGTTAACAGACAGAAAACAGAGAGTAGGAATAAACGGGTCATTTTCGGGTTGGCAGGCTGTAACTAGTGGGGTACCACAAGGATCAGTGCTTGGACCTCAGCTATTCACAATCTACATCAATGATTTGGATGAGGAGACCAAATGTAATATATCCAAGTTTGCTGATGATACAAAGCTGGGTGGGAATGTAAGTTGTGAGGAGGATGCAAGGAGGCTTCAAGGGGATATAGACAGGCTAAGTGAGTGGGCAAGAACATGGCAAATGGAATATAATGTGGAGAAATATGAAGTTATCCACTTTGGTAGGAAAAATAGAAAAGCAGGTCGATAAGTCCCCTGGGCCAGATGGGATATATCCTAGGGTTCTTTGGGAGGCAAGGGAGGAGATTGCAGAGCCTCTGGCTTTGATCTTTGGGTTCTCACTGTCCACGGGGATGGTGCCAGAGGACTGGAGAGTGGCGAATGTTGTTCCTCTCTTCAAGAAAAGGAAATAGGAATGACCCTGGTAATTATAGGCCGGTTAGTCTTACTTCGGTGGTTGGTAAGATAATGGAAAAGGTCCTGAGGGATAGGTTTTATGACCATTTGGAAAGATGCAACTTAATCCGGGATAGTCAACACGGATTCGTGAAGGGTAAGTCTTGCCTAACAAATTTGATTGAATTCTTTGAGGAGGTAACTAAGTGTGTAGATGAAGGTAGAGCAGTTGATGTCGTATACATGGATTTTAGTAAGGCGTTTGATAAGGTTCCCCATGGTCGGCTCATGAAGAAAGTAAGGAGTTGTGGGATAGAGGGAAATTTGGCCGATTGGATAAGTAACTGGCTATCTCATAGAAGGCAGAGGGTGGTGGTGGATGGAACATTTTCGGACTGGAGACCAGTTACCAGCGGTGTGCCACAGTGGTCGGTGCTGGGTCCTCTGCTGTTTGTGATTTTTATCAATGACTTGGAGGAGGGGACTGAAGGGTGGATCAGTAAATTTGCTGATGACACCAAGATTGGTGGAGTAGTGGATGAGGTGGAGGGCAGTTGTAGGCTGCAAAGAGACATTGATAGGATGCAGAGCTGGGCCGAAAAATGGCAGATGGAATTTAACCCTGATAAGTGCGAGGTGATTCATTTTGGTAGGGCAAATTTGAATAAGGATTACAGGGTCAACGGCAGGGTTCTGAGGAACGTGGAGGAACAGAGGGATCTGGGGGTTCATATCCACAGATCTCTGAAGGTTGCCACTCAAGTGGATAGAGCAGTAAAGAAGGCCTATGGTGTGTTGGCGTTTATTAACAGAGGGTTTGAGTTTAAGAACCGTGAGGTTATGCTGCAACTGTACAGGACCTTGGTGAGACCACATTTGGAATATTGTGTGCAGTTCTGGTCACCTCACTATAGGAAGGACGTGGAAGCATTGGAAAGAGTGCAAAGGAGATTCACCAGGATGCTGCCTGGAAGGGGGGGGAGGTCTTATGAGGAAAGATTGAGGGAGTTGGGGCTTTTCTCTTTAGAGCGGAGGAGGATGAGAGGCGACTTAATAGAGGTTTATAAGATGATGAGGGGGATAGATAGAGTGGATGTTCAGAGACTATTTCCTCGGGTAGAGGCAGCTGTTACAAGGGGGCATAACTATAAGGTACATGGGGGGAGATATAGAAGGGATGTCCGAGGTAGATTCTTTACTCAGAGAGTGGTTGGGGTGTGGAATGGACTGCCTGCTGTGATAGTGGAGTCGGACACTTTAGGAACTTTCAAGCGGTTATTGGATAAGCACATGGAGCACACCAGAGTGATAGGGAGTGCGATAGCTTGATCTTGGTCTCGGACAATGCTCGGCACAACATCGAGGGCCGAAGGGCCTGTACTGTGCTGTACTCTTCCATGTTCTATGTTCTATGTTCTATTTTTTAAATGGCGAGAGATTGGGAAATGTTGGTGTTCAGAGGGACCTGGGTGTCCTTGTACACGAATCACTAAAAGTTAACATGCAGGTACAGCACGCAATTAGGAAAGCAAATGGTATGTTGGCCTTTATTGCAAGAGGATTTGAGTATAAGAGTAAAGACGTCTTACTGCAATTATATAGGGCCCTGGTGAGTCCACCCCTGGAGTACTGTATACAGTTTTGGTCTCCTTACCTAAGGAAGGATATACTTGCCAGAGAGGGAGTGCAGCAAAGGTTCACCAGACTGGTTCCTGGGATGGAGGGATTGTCCTATGAGGAGAGATTGAGTAGACTAGGCCTATATTCTCTAGAGTTTAAAAGAATGAGAGGTGATCTCATTGAAACATACAAAATTCTTACAGGGCTTGACAGGGTAGATGTTTCCCCTGGCTGGGGAGTCTAGAACCAGGGGTCACAGTCTCAGAATAAGGGTCGGCCATTTAGGACTGAGATGAGGAGAGATTTCTTCACTCAGAGGGTGGTGAATCTTTGGAATTCTCTACCCCAGAGGGCTGTGGAGACTCAATCATTGAGTATATTAAAGTTGAGTTCAACTAGTAAGAAGGGGGGAGGGATCTACAAGAAACGTAAGCAGCCTAAATATAAACAAAACAGGAAAAGTGAGCATAGGAAAGAATAAAGTAAGGGAGGACATTGACGGCAAGGGAGCAAATAGTTATAGAGCAGGAGTCTAAAAAGATGGTTAAACATAAAGTGAAAGGAACTGCTATTAAAAATAAGTTAAACTGTCTGTACAGCAATGCACACAGTGTCCAAAATAAAACAGGGGAGCTGGAGGCAATCATGTGTTGGGAGGAACCAGACATAGTAGGGATTACTGAGACATGGCTACAGAAAAATCAGGATTGTGAATTAAACATTGCAGGGTATAACATTTAGAAAAGATAGAGAGGGAGAAAGGATGGTGGAGTAGCTGTACTTATTAGGGATAACATAATGGCAGTAGAAAAAAAGTGACACAGCTATCAGCAAGACAAAAATAGAATCCATATGGATAGAGATAAAAGATAATAAAGGATCAATCACACTAATAGGGGTAGTCTACAGACCACCTAATAGTGGAAGGGAGGTGGAGGAAGAAATATACAGACAAATTAGAGAAATGAGTAAAAAACATAGAATAATAATCATGGGGGATTTCAACTACCCCGATATTAATTGGACAGAAGAGGTAGGTAAAGGGGATAAGGGAATGGAGTTCCTACAATGTGTACAGGGCTCCTTTCTAACCCAATATGTAAAAAGTCCAACAAGGGAGGATTCGCTATTGGATCTAGTAATGGGGAATGAACCAGAGCAGATAAGAGAAGTAAAAGTAGGGCAACATATAGGCAAGAGTGACCATAATATAATACACTTTAAGATGATAATTGAGAAGGGCATAAGAATGACCAAGTTAATAGATTGGAGAAAAGCTGATTTTGAGGGGCTGAGAATAGAACTTGAGAAGATAAAATGGGCAACAATATTGGCAAACAATGATGTAGAACGACAATGGGAAACATTTAAAATGGTGTTCAACAGAGTGCAGGAAAAATATATTCCGCAAAAAGGAAAGAACAAACTAAACACTAATGAGACTCCATGGATGAATAAAGACAAAAGGAAACAATTGAGGGTAAGGAAAGAGGCATACATTAAGTACATAGACAGCAGAGGAGTGCATGATAAGAGAGAATACGAAGGGATTAGGAGAGAAGTCAAAGAAACAATTAGGAAAGCAAAGAGGAACTATGAAATTAAATTATCAAGGAACATAAAACAAAATAGTAAAATATTTTACAGGCACATCAATAAAAAAAGGAAGGTTGGGATGGGAATAGGGCCATTAAGGAATGAACAGGACAATACCACAGGTAACAATAGGGAGATGGCAGAAATATTAAATCATTATTTCGCTTTGGTATTTACCAGGGAGATAGAACAGGTGGATATGACATTGGATGATGAGATTAGTAATGAGATAAGTGCATTTAAAATTTAAAAAAGAGGATATATTAAATAAACTAATCAAACTCAAAGAGGATAAAACCCCTGGACCCCTGGACATCCACGCATTTTAAAAGAATCTAGGGAAGAGATAGTAGAGGCATTACTACACATATTTAATAAAATAAGATGCCATGCCAGAGGACTGGCGGATAGCTAACATAATACCTATATTCAAGAAGGGAGATAGAACATGTCCAGGGAATTATAGACCAGTCAGCTGAACATCGGTGGTAGGAAAAATAATGGAATCCCTACTAAAGGAGAGAATAGAAGAACACCCAGAAACGAAAAGTATAATAAAGAATAGTCAACATGGATTTCAAAAGGGAAAATCTTGCTTGACCAACCTTATTGAATTTTTTGAAGAGGTAATAGAGAGAGTAGACAATGGTAATGCAGTAGATGTAATTTATCTAGATTTTCAAAAGGCCTTCGATAAGGTACCACATAATAGACTAATGAATAAGGTCAGAGAATGCGGAGTCAGGGGACAAGTAGCAGAATGGATTGCTGGCTGGCTTCAGGACAGAAAGCAGAGAGTAGGAGTAAAGGGTAGCTATTCACAGTGGCAGAAGGTGGGTAGTGGTGCTCCACAGGGATCAGTGCTGGGACCACTGCTGTTCACAATTTACAAATTTAAGATTTAGACTTTGGAATCAAAAACACAATTTCTAAATTTGCGGATGATACCTAATGGGGGGATCGTCAATACTGAGGAGGACTGCAACAAATTACAGGAGGACATTAATAAACTTGCAGAATGGGCCAATAATTGGCAAATGAAGTTCAACACAGATAAATGTGAGGTATTACATTTTGGTAGGAAGGATAGGGAGGTCACTTATCACTTGGAGGGTGCGAGTCTAGGTGGGGGTGGAGGAACAAAGGGATCTCGGAGTACAAATACACAAATCAGTAAAAGTTGCACCATAGGTTAGCAAGGCCATAAAAAATGCAAACCAAGCACTCGGGTTTATTTCTAGAGGGATAGAATTGAAAAGTAGGGAAGTTATGCTAAACCTGTATCGAACCTTGGTTAGACCACACTTGGAGTACTGCGTGCAGTTCTGGTCGCCATATTATAAAAAGGATATAGAGGCAGTGGAGAGGGTGCAGAGCAGATTTACAAGGATGATACCAGAAATGTGAGGGTATACATATCAGGAAAGGATAAACAGGCTGGGTCTCTTTTCTCTTGGAAAAAGAAGGCTGAGGGGTGACCTAATGGAGGTCTTTACAATTATGAAAGGTTTTGATAGAGTGGATACAGAGAGAATATTTCCACTTGTGGGGAAGAGCAAAACTAGAGGCCATCAATATAAGATAGTCACCAAGAAATCCAAGAGGGAATTCAGAAGAAACTTCTTTACCCAGAGAGTGGTTGAAGTGAATAGTATAGATGCATTTAAGGGGAGGCTAGACAAGCATATGAGGGAGAAGGGAATAGAGGGTTATGCTGGCTGATAGATTTAAATGAGGAAAGATGGGAGGAGGCTCGAGTGGAACATAAACACCAGCATGGACTAATTGGGCTGAATGGCCTGTTTCTGTGCCGTATATCCTATGTATATTCAAGACAGAGATCGATAGATTTTTGAATATTAAGGGAATCAAGGGATATGGGGATAGTACAAGGAAAGTGGAGATGAGGTAAAAAATCAGCCATGATCTTATTGAATGGCGGAGCAGGCTCGAAGGGCCAAATGGCCTTCTCCTGCTCCTATTTCTAAACAAAATCTGACTTCTTTCTTCTACCCCTCTATCTCTCTCAGTTCTTTCTTCTACCTTTATCTCAATCTCACTATCTCTCTTGTCTCTCTATCCCTCTATCTCACTCTCTTATCTGACTATCCCTATCTCTGTATATCTATCTGTCCCTTTCTCTCTCTATTACTCTATCTCTCTATCTGATTATCCCTATCGATATATCTGTCTCTGTCTCTCTCTCTGTCACTCTATCTGATTATCCCTATCTATATACCTGTCTCTGTCTCTCTCTATCTCACTCTATCTGATTATCCCTCTCTATATATCTGTCTCTCTCTATCTCACTCTATCTGACTATCCCTCTCTCTATATATCTGTCTCTCTCCATCTCTCTCTATCTCACTCTATGTGACTAGCCCCATCTCTCTCTCTCTACCTGTCTATCTGTCAGAGTTTGGATGACCTGAATCAAAGCTGTTTACCAGAGGCCCTTGCCCACTGTGGAATGGATTGAGACACATTTCACAGAAGGCAGACTTTCTTTACAGCAGCCTGATCTGGATTGGAATCCCAAGGATGAAAGGCTTGCGTCTTACCCTCTGCACCACCCAGTCCCATTGTGTGTGTGTGTGTTACATGGGTTAGCCTTACATTCAGCAGGTGCTGTCCTATTTTCACTACAGAGAGCAGATCACTTGATTTCTGTTTCTAATTGACCCTCAATTGGAGGAGAGGTGAGTAATTTAAAAAAATGTAATAAATATAAAGACTTCTGCCAAGCCGGGAATGACTGATGTCTTTTTCCTCTCCTAATGCAGAGTCAACTGTGCTACCCAGGTGGTCTGTATAGCACACCGGCAGTCGGTACAATGACCCAGCCGTACACTGTAAGTGCCATACCCTCAACAAGTGCCAAGGAGGCACAACCGTCAGCCAAGCTTCCACGTGCGCATGTACCCCTCCTGCACGCATACTGTGCTCTCGCTGATCTCGTTCTCCGCTGTCTTAACCCTGCCTGCTGCTGTATCTAGCCGCGTTCACCCACACTGAGAAACATTAGTCGCGGTTACTTCACTGATAACCCAACAAAACTCCCCAACATCAGTCCAATAGCACCTTAACAGTACCAGGTGAAAGCATTACCAAATATGACAAAAACTCGCATTTATATAACGCCTTTAACGTAGTAAAACATCCCAAGGAGCTTCACAGGAGCATTATCAAACGGAATTTGACACCGAGCCACAAAGAGATATTAGGACAGGTGTGCAAAAGCTTAGTCAAAGAAGTAGGTCTAAAGGAGGAGAGAGAGGCGGAGAGGTTACGGGAAGTAATTCCAGAGCTTAGGGTCTCGACAGCTGAAGGCACATCCACCAATGGTAGGGTGAATGAAGTGGAGAGTGCACAAAAAGACAGAATTGGAGGAGCACAGAGATCTCGGAAAAAAGAAAGACTTGCATTTCTATAGCGCCTTTCACGACCACCTTTACAGACAATGAAGTACTTTTGAAGTGTAGTCACTGTTGTAATGTGGAAAATGCGGCAGCCAATTTGCGCACAGCAAGCTCCCACAAACAGCAATGTGATAATGACCAGATAATCTGTTTCAGTGATGTTGATTGAGGGATAAATATTGGCCAGGACACCGGGGAGAACTCCCCTGCTCTTCTTCGAAATAGTGCCTTGGGATCTTTTACATCCACCCGAGAGGGCAGACGGGGCCTCGGTTTAACGTCTCATCCGAAAGACGGCACCTCCGACAGTGCAGCTCTCTCAGCACTGCACTGGTGTGTCAGCCAGATTTTTGTGCTCAAGTCTCGAGTGGGACCTGAACCCACAACCTTCTGACATCAGAGGCGAGTGTGCTACCAACTGAGCCACAGCTGACAGGAGGGTTGTGGGGGTGGAGGAGGTTAGAGATAGGGAGGGGTGAGGTCATTTGAAAACAAGGATGAGAATTTTAAAATCGAGGTGTTGCCAGACTGGGAGCCAATGTAGGTCAGCGAGCACTGGAGTGATGGGTGAACGGGACTTGCCCTGAGTTAGGACACGGGCAGCAGAGTTTCGGATGTGCTGAGGTTTACGGAGGGGGGAAGATGGGAGGCCGGCCAGGAGAGCGTTGGAATAGTCTGGTCTGGAGGTGACGGGCAATAATTTTAAGGGAAGGTGATGGCTACGGTGCAGTAGAGTGGGTTAATGTTATTAATAGCAGGGCTCCATTGACCCTGGAAACAGACTGTACTGGGATTCTCTGTCCACTGGGGCTTCAAATGCTTGACAACGGCTGGGAGTAGTGAATGAGTTGAAAAATGTTGGGTGATGGAAATCTATAAACAGGGTGATAAATTTGTACATCCAAGGTTGAGATGGAAACAATGAGTAAATTGCAGTCGTGACATTGTCTGTGAATTTGGACAGTGAGTTCTTCTAGTTGAGGTCATAGGTCAGCTGTGGAGAGTGTTAGGGGGAAAAATTCAGCTGCTTGCGCCTCCCGTTAGCGCCTTAAGAGGGCGCTAATGGGGCGTAAAGCAGCTAAAGCCCGGGCGCAGCGCCGCCCACGCCTCCCGAAAAATTTAGTGGGAGGTTAGCGGCGGCGGCAGCCGGTAGCGCCCTGTGGCGCTGCGCCGTCGGCGATGACGTCATCGCCGTGCGCAGCACCCCGCTCGCGCCCCGGCCGTGATCTTCAGTTGCGCCCCCTGATTTACCGCCAGACGCTATGTCCGACGGGTTCAGGGAGGCGTACGTGCGGCCGGGGCGGCGATATTTAAAGGGGAGGTGGCAGGCGGCCATTTTTGTTGCTGGCCGCCTGCCAGCACCTGCCCCCGTTGCTGTCCCCGGCCCCCGTGAAGCCCCCCCACCGTGAAGTGCCAGCTGCGCTCCAAGAGCCCGGCACTTCTCTTGAGTGCCGGGCTCTTTTGCCGGCACTCCCGATCCCTGGGGGCCCAGCTGGGCCCCGGTTCGCGCTGCGCAGGGTCCCTCCCCTTTAAGAAGGGGAGGAAGGCCTGCAATACCGCGGCGCGACGTGCCGCAGCGCATGGCGCTGCGGCACGTAGCGCCAGGATATTCACTCGCAGCGCCCCAAGAGGGATGCGGGGTGCTTCCAGTGGCGCCCCGCTTCCCTCTTGGGGCGCAACCACTGAAGTTCCGGCGCGGGGCCGCTAATTTTTACGGGGCGCTAAAAGTCGCGCCCCGGCGAGGTTAGCGCCCCAAATGGGGTGCGACTCAATTTTTACCCCTTAGTTTTTTAAATGTCTCAGTCAGTGAATGCATCACAATGGACGATCCTGAGCCAGGCATCCTGGTCCTGATCACTGTCTGTTATTCCCCCCTCACTGGACAGAACGAGTGTGGACTGCAGCTTGTGCTTGGCCGTGAGGCCTCACGTTGCTGAACAGCCTGCTGTCACTTGTTGGGCAATCACAATGGAAGAATGCCAATTGGGAAAATAGTGGACAGCAACCTCCTGAACCGGACCCCAACACTGGCCGGCACCTCCTGAACCGGACCCCAACACTGGCCGGCACCTCCTGAACCGGACCCCAACACTGGCCGGCACCTCCTGAACCGGACCCCAACACTGGCCGGACCCTCCTGAACCGGACCCCAACACTGGCCGGCACCTCCTGAACCGGACCCCAACACCGGCCGGACCCTCCTGAACCGGACCCCAACACTGGCCGGACCCTCCTGAACCGGACCCCAACACTGGCCGGCACCTCCTGAACCGGACCCCAACACTGGCCGGCACCTCCTGAACCGGACCCCAACACTGGCCGGCACCTCCTGAACCGGACCCCAACACTGGCCGGACCCTCCTGAACCGGACCCCAACACCGGCCGGACCCTCCTGAACCGGACCCCAACACTGGCCGGACCCTCCTGAACCGGACCCCAACACTGGCCGGCACCTCCTGAACCGGACCCCAACACTGGCCGGCACCTCCTGAACCGGACCCCAACACTGGCCGGCACCTCCTGAACCGGACCCCAACACTGGCCGGACCCTCCTGAACCGGACCCCAACACTGGCCGGCACCTCCTGAACCGGACCCCAACACCGGCCGGACCCTCCTGAACTGGACCCCAACACCGGCCGGACCCTCCTGAACTGGACCCCAACACCGGCCGGACCCTCCTGAACTGGACCCCAACACCGGCCGGACCCTCCTGAACTGGACCCCAACACCGGCCGGACCCTCCTGAACTGGACCCCAACACCGGCCGGACCCTCCTGAACCGGACCCCAACACCGGCCGGACCCTCCTGAACTGGACCCCAACACCGGCCGGACCCTCCTGAACCGGACCCCAACACTGGCCGGACCCTCCTGAACTGGACCCCAACATTGGCCGGACCCTCCTGAACCGGACCCCAACACTGGCCAGCACCTCCTGAACCGGACCCCAACACTGGCCGGACCCTCCTGAACCGGACCCCAATCTGTGATTTGCATTAGATGTTGACCTTTCACTTCTCAGATCTGCATTCAAATCGATCCCTGATCGATGAGATCAAAGTCTCCTCTTCTGGTGGGTGTGAGCGGAGTTTAACCAGTCTCAACTGTGCATGGAATACAAAACTGCCACTAAATTGGTCGCTTCACTCGGAGGATGCAGGATATTGTGTGGAGGGAATGGAAAATAGCAGAGCAGTGGAGTAGGGAAAGCATTTCTGAGCGCATTGAAGAGGAAGATTTACTCTGTATCTAACCCGTGCTGTACCTGCCCTGGGAGTGTTTGATGGGACAGTATAGAGGGAGCTTTACTCTGTATCTAACCCGTGTTCCATTCCCATCACTAATGCTTCCACGGTGACGAGTAGAAAATTGTCAATAAAGGAGCTTTAATAAAAGCTCGCTGCTCTGGTAATGCGTGAGTGGTATATTTGAGCAGATGAAGATTATGGCCGCAGAAATCTGTAGTTACTGATCCTTTTGTAATGAAGCAGTGTAAAGGTTGTGGAGAACCTGCGACCCTTTCTCTACATTGTGGGCTGGTGCCTCCAGCTGTCTCCAATGCTCTACTATGAAGTCATTGAAAAGAAATATTGGTGAAGTCAAAATCTATCCCCAGCAGTGAGAGAATGCAGACATATGGAAAGGGTAAAAGCGTCTGCAAATAGTGGCGGGGCCGTGAAAAGATGCAGCAGGGGCCCTGCCCAATGGAAGTGTGAGAATACGAAGAAAGACTTGCATTTCTATAGCACCTTTCTTGACCTCAGGACATCCCAAAGCGCTTAACAGCCAGTGAAGTACTTTTGGAGTGTAGTCACTGTTGTAATGTAGGAAACGCAGCAGTCTATTTGCGCACAGCAAGCTCCCACAAACAGCAATGTGATAATGACCAGATAATCTGTTTTAGTAATGTTGATTGAGGGATAAATATTGGCCAGGACACCAGGGATAACTCCCGTGCTCTTCTTTGAAATAGTGTTATGAGATCTTTTACGTCCACCTGAGAGAGCAGACGGGGCCTCAGTTTAACGTCTCATCCAAAATAGGACACCTCCATCTTCGGAGACGGCAGATCTGGGAGCAGAAATTTCATGCTGAACATGATGACACCATCAGTCCACACTGTGAGCTTGGGCGCTGCCAGCACTGAGCTCTGACCAAGGGTCTCCATTTCCCCCCCCCCCCCCCACACATCAGCCCACCCCCCCGCCACAGACACTGGCAAATCCTGCCCCTGCTGGGGAGACGGGAGGGTGCCACGGGGTGCCTGTCTAATGATCTCTCCCTGAGCCGAAGCACTGCGCTCCGCTCGAACATCCGCACCCAGGCCTGGAACCTGTGGTCTGTGTGAGTGGGGCACTGTCTTACTCCAGGTGGGGACTTTTACTCTCTCCACCCTGGGGACCTTCCTTTTGTTAAACAGAAGGAAATATTGTGGCTGGCAGTTACAACTAGGCAGAACAATGCCAGCACATACACAAAGCTTTATAATGGCCCTGCTGAACTCGGTGTGTCACAGAACTGCACCTCGTGCGAGCACTTGGTCAAAGCAGCTAGCAGAGTGTTTGGTGTTGGGTCATAGAGTCATAGAGTTATACAGCACGGATAGAGG
This sequence comes from Squalus acanthias, assembly GCA_030390025.1. NCBI lineage: Eukaryota > Metazoa > Chordata > Chondrichthyes > Squaliformes > Squalidae > Squalus > Squalus acanthias. The sequence goes on along the minus strand of JASTWF010000774.1, from coordinate 26,292 downwards.
CCCTTCGGCCCATCGTGTCCGCGCCGGCCATCAAGCCCTGTCTAATCTAATCCCATATTCCAGCATTTGGTCCGTAGCCTTGTATGCTATGGCATTTCAAGTGCTCATCCAAATGCTTCTTGAATGTTGTGAGGGTTCCTGCCTCCACAACCCTTTCAGGCAGTGAGTTCCAGACTCCAACCACCCTCTGGGTGAAAAAGTTCTTTCTCAAATCCCTTCTAAACCTCCCGCCCTTTACCTTGAATCTATGCCCCCTTGTTATAGACCCCTCTACTAAGGGAAAAAGCTCCTTAGTATCCATCCTATCTGTGCCCCTCATAATTTTGTACACCTCAATCATGTCCCCCCTCAGCCTCCTCTGCTCCAAGGAAAACAAATCCAATCTGCCCAGTCTCTCTTCATAGCTGAAGCACTCCAGCCCGGGTAACATTCTGGTGAATCTCCTCTGCACCCTCTCCAATGCAATCACATCCTTCCTGTAGTGTGGCGACCAGAACTGCACACAGTATTCCAGATGTGGCCTAACCAGTGTTTTGTACAGCTCCATCATAACCTCCTTGCTCTTATATTCTATGCTTCGGCTAATGAATGCAAGTATCCCATATGCCTTTTTTACCACCTTATCCACCTGTTCCGCCGCCTTCAGGGATCTATGTACTTGCACACCAAGATCCCTCTGACCCTCCGTCTTGCCTAGGGTCTTACCATTCATTGTGTATTCTCTTGCCTTGTTAGTCCCTCCAAAGTGCATCACCTCGCACTTTTCCGGATTAAATTCCATTTGCCACTGTTCCGCCCATCTGACCAACCCATCTATATCGTCCTGCAGACTGAGGCTACCCTCCTCGCTATTTACCACCCTACCAATTTTTGTATCATCCGCGAACTTACTGATCATACCTTTTTCATTCATATCCAAGTCGTTAATGTAGACCACAAACAGCAAGGGACCCAGCACCGATCCCTGTGGTACCCCACTGGCCACAGGCTTCCAGTCACAAAAACAACCTTCGACCATCACCCTCTGCCTTCTGCCACTGAGCCAGTTTTGTATCCAATGTGCCAAGGCACCCTGGATTCCATGGGCTCTTACCTTCTTGACCAGTCTCCTGTGCGGGACTTTATCGAAGGCCTTACTGAAATCCATGTATACCACGTCCACTGCGTTACCCTCATCCACACACCTAGTCACCCCCTCAAAAAATTCAATCAAATTAGTCAGACATGATCTTCCCTTGACAAAGCCATGTTGGCTAACCCTGATTAATCCTTGCCTCTCCAAGTGGAGACTAATTTTGTCCCTCAGAATTTTTTCCAATAATTTCCCTACCAATGATGTTAGGCTCACTGGCCTGTAGTTCCCCGGTTTTTCCCTACTCCCTTTCTTGAATAATGGTACTACATTAGTGGTTCTCCAGTCCTCTGGCACATCCCCTGTGGCCAGAGAGGTTCTGAATATATGTGTTAGAGCCCCCGCAATCTCCTCCTTTGCCTCACACAGCAGCCTGGGATACATTTCGTCCGAACCTGGGGATTTATCCATTTATAGACCTGCTAAAACCGCCAATACCTCCTCCCTCTCAACGTTAAAATATTCGAGTATATCACAGTCCCCCTGCCCTAATTTTATGTCTGCATCGTCCTTCTCCATAGTGAAAACAGATGCAAAAAATTCATTTAGAACCCCACCTACATCTTCCGGCTCCACACACAGATTGCCACTTTTGTCCCTAATGGGCCCTATTTTTTCCCTAGTTATCCTCTTACCCTTAATATACTTATAAAACATCTTAGGATTTTCCTTTGTTTTGCTCGCCAGTGTTATTTCATGGCCCCTCCTTGATCTCCTAATTTCTTTTTTAAGTATCCCCCTGCACTTTTTGTACTCCTCTAGGGCTTCCTCCGTCTTTAGCATTTTGTATCTGCCAAAAGCCCTCCTTTTTTTCCTGATCCATTCTCGTATATCCCCTGACATCCAAGGTTCCCTGGGGTTTTTGGAACTTTACGGGAACATGCTGCCATTGTATGATCTCAATCTCCCTTCTGAAAGAATCCCATTGCTCCGATGCGGATTTTCCTACAAGCAGCTGATCCCAGTCCATTTTGGCCAGATCCTGCCTTATCTTATTAAAATCGGCCTTCCCCCAATTTAGAACCTTTATTTCCGGCCCATCCCTGTCCTTTTCCATGACCACCTTAAATCTCACCGTATTATGGTCACTGTCACCAAAGTGCTCACCTACTAGCACTTCTTCCACTTGGCCGGCCACATTCCCTAGAATTAGGTCCAGTACCGCCCCCTCCCTTGTAGGACTTTCTACATGCTGGCTCAAAAAGCTCTCCTGGATGCACTTTAAGAATTTTGAACCCTCTAAGCCTTTCACACTCTGACTATCCCAGTTAATATTGGGGAAGTTGAAATCCCCCATTATTATTACCCTATTATTTGCACATTTCTCTGAGATTTGCCTACATATCTGTTCCTCTATCTCCCCCTGACTGTTTGGGGGCCTATAGTACGCTCCCAGCAAAGTGCTTGCCCCCTTTTTGTTTTTAAGCTCCACCCATATAGCCTCATTGGAGGAACCTGCTAATATATCATCCCTCCTTATGGCAGTAATTGATTCCTTAATTAATATTGCGACACCCCCTCCTCTTGTACCTCCCCCTCTGTCTCGCCTGAAGATTCTGTACCCCGGAATATTGAGCTGCCAGTCTTGCCCCTCTCTCAACCATGTCTCCGTGATAGCAACAATATCATACTCCCATGTGTTTATCAACACCTTCAGTTCATCCACCTTATTCGCCAGACTCCTTGCATTAAAATAGATGCCTTATAGATCCCCTATTGTAGCTCCACTCTGTATCCCATCCCCCTGCCAAGTTAGTTTAAACCCCCTCCAACAGTACTAGCAAACCTCCCCGCAAGGATATTTGTCCCGCTCTGGTTCAGGTGCAAACCGTCCGACTTGTACAAGTCCCACCTTCCCCAGAAGCAGGCCCAGTGATCCAGGAAACTAAAGCCCTCCCTCCTGCACCAACTCTTTAGCCACGCATTCATCTGCTCTATCCTCCTATTCCTATACTCACTAGCACGTGGCACCGGGAGTAATCCAGAGATTACAACCTTTGAGGTCCTGCTCTTTAATCTGCTGCCTAGCTCCCTAAATTCTTGATGCTCCCTGCAGTCATGGGCTCCCTGCAGCCTTCATTGCCCCTGTGTGCGGAGCTCGGGCATGGAGATGTACATGGCCTGATCTTCAGATCGCATGTTCTGACCCGAGCTCACACTCGCTGACCCGAGCTCACACTGACCCGAGCTCACACTCGCTGACCCGAGCTCACACTCACTGACCCGAGCTCACACTCGCTGACCCGAGCTCACACTGACCCGAGCTCACACTCGCTGACCCGAGCTCACACTCACTGACCCGAGCTCACACTCGCTGACCCGAGCTCACACTCACTGACCAGAGCTCACACTGACCCGAGCTCACTCACGCTGACCCGAACTCACACTGACCCGAGCTCACACTCGCTGACCCGAGCTCACATTGATCCGAGCTCACACTCGCTGACCCGAGCTCACACTCACTGACCCGAGCTCAAACTGACCCGAGCTCACACTCGCTGACCCGAGCTCACACTCACTGACCCGAGCTCACACTCACTAACCCGAGCTCACACTCACTGACCCGAGCTCACGCTGACCCGAGCTCACACTGACCGAGCTCACTCACACTGACCCGAGCTCACACTCGCTGACCCGAGCTCACACTGACCCGAGCTCACACTCGCTGACCCGAGGTCACACTGACCCGAGCACCCACTGACCCGAGCTCACTCACACTGACCCGAGCTCACACTCACTGACCCGAGCTCACACTGACCCGAGCTCACTCACGCTGACCCGAGCTCACGCTGACCAGAGCTCACACTGACCCGAGCTCACTCACACTGACCCGAGCTCACTCACACTGACCAGAGCTCACACTGACCCGAGCTCACACTGACCCGAGCTCACTCACGCTGACCGGAGCTCACACTGACCCGAGCTCACTCACGCTGACCCGAGCTCACTCACGCTGACCCGAGCTCACACTGACCCGAGCTCTCACTGACCCGAGCTCACACTGACCCGAGCTCACTCACGCTGATCCCGAGCTCACACTGACCCGAGCTCACACTGACCCGAGCTCACTCACGCTGACCCGAGCTCACACTGACCCGAGCTCACACTCGCTGACCCGAGCTCACACTCGCTGACCCGAGCTCACACTGACCCGAGCTCACACTCGCTGACCCGAGCTCACACTGACCCGAGCTCTCACTCACTGACCCGAGCTCAAACTGACCCGAGCACACACTCACTGACCCGAGCTCACACTCACTGATCCGAGCTCACACTCACTAACCCGAGCTCACACTCACTGACCCGAGCTCACGCTGACCCGAGCTCACACTGACCGAGCTCACTCACACTGACCGAGCTCACTCACACTGACCCGAGCTCACACTCGCTGACCCGAGCGCTCACTGACCCGAGCTCACACTCGCTGACCCGAGGTCACACTGACCCGAGCACCCACTGACCCGAGCTCACTCACACTGACCCGAGCTCACACTCACTGACCCGAGCTCACGCTGACCCGAGCTCACTCACGCTGACCCGAGCTCACGCTGACCCGAGCTCACAGTGACCCGAGCTCACAGTGACCCGAGCTCACTCACACTGACCCGAGCTCACTCACACTGACCCGAGCTCACTCACACTGACCAGAGCTCACACTGACCCGAGCTCACACTGACCCGAGCTCACACTGACCCGAGCTCACTCACGCTGACCGGAGCTCACACTGACCCGAGCTCACACTAACCCGAGCTCACACTCGCTGACCCTATCTCACACTCACTGACCCGAGCTCACACTGACCGGAGCTCACACTGACCCGAGCTCACTCAAGCTGACCCGAGCTCACGCTGACCAGAGCTCACACTGACCCGAGCTCACTCACACTGACCCCAGCTCACACTGACCCGAGCTCACTCACACTGACCAGAGCTCACACTGACCCGAGCTCACTCACACTGACCAGAGCTCACACTGCCCCGAGCTCACACTGCCCCGAGCTCACGCTGACCCGAGCTCACACTGACCCGAGCTCTCACTCGCTGACCCGAGCTCACACTGACCCGAGCTCACACTGACCCGAGCTCACACTCGCTGACCCGAGCTCACACTGGCTGACCCGAGGTCACACTGACCCGAGCTCACACACGCTGACCCGTGCTCACACTCACTGACCCGAGCTCACACGCACTGACCCGAGCTCACACTGACCGGAGCTCACACTCACAGACCCAAACTCACACTCACTGACCCGAGCTCACATTCACTGACCCGAGCTCACGCTGACCCAAGCTCACACTGACCCGAGCTCACACTCGCTGACCCGAGCTCACACTGACCCGAGCGCACACTCGCTGACCCGAGCTCACACTCACTGACCCTGAGCTCACACTCGCTGACCCGAGCTCACACTGACCCGAGCTCACACTCGCTGACCCGAGCTCACACTGGCTGACCCGACCTCACACTGGCTGACCCGAGCTCACACTCACTGACCCGAGCTCACACTGACCCGAGCTCACACTCACTGCCCCGAGCTAGCACTGACCGGAGCTCACACTCGCTGACCCGAGCTAGCACTGACCCGAGCTCACACTCGCTGACCCGAGCTCACACTGACCGGAGCTCACACTCACAGACCCAAACTCACACTCACTGACCCGAGATCACATTCACTGACCCGAACTCACGCTGACCCAAGCTCACTCACACTGACCCGAGCTCACACTCGCTGACCCGAGCTCACACTCGCAGACCCGAGCTCTCACTGACCCGAGCTCACACTCACTGACCCGAGCTCACACTCACTGACCCGAGCTCACACTGGCTGACCCGAGCTCACACTCACTGACCCGAGCTAGCACTGACCGGAGCTCACACTCGCTGACCCGAGCTAGCACTGACCCGAGCTCACACTCGCTGACCCGAGCTCACACTGACCGGAGCTCACACTCACAGACCCAAACTCACACTCACTGACCCGAGATCACATTCACTGACCCGAACTCACGCTGACCCAAGCTCACTCACACTGACCCGAGCTCACACTCGCTGACCCGAGCTCACACTCGCAGACCCGAGCTCTCACTGACCCGAGCTCACACTCACTGACCCGAGCTCACACTCACTGACCCGAGCTCACACTGGCTGACCCGAGCTCACACTGGCTGACCCGAGCTCACACTCGCTGACCCGAGCTCACACTGGCTGACCCGAGCTCACACTCGCTAACCCGAGCTCACACTCACTGACCCGAGCTGACACTGACCCGAGCTCACACTCACTGACCCGAGCTAGCACTGACCAGAGCTCACACTCGCTGACCCGAGCTCACACTGACCCGAGCACACACTCACTGACCCGAGCTAGCACTGACCCGAGCTAGCACTGACCCGAGCTCACACTCACTGACCCGAGCTAGCACTGACCAGAGCTCACACTCGCTGACCCGAGCTCACACTGACCCGAGCACACACTCGCTGACCCGAGCTCACACTCGCTGACCCGAGCGCTCACTCGCTGACCCGAGCTCACACTGACCCGAGCTCACACTGACTGACCCGAGCTCACACTCGCTGACCCGAGCTCCACTCGCTGACCCGAGCTCACGCTGACCCGAGCTCACACTGACTGACCCGAGCTCACACTGACCGGAGCTCACATTGACCCGTGCTCACACTCACTGACCCGAGCTGGCACAGACCCCAGCTCACGCTCGCTGACCCGGGCTCACACTGACCCGAACTCACACTTACTGACCCTTGCTCACACTGACCCGAGCTCACACTGACCCGAGCTCAAACTGGCTGACCCGAGCTAGCACTGACCCTAGCTGACAACGCTGACCCGAGATTACACTCGCTGACCAGAGCTCACACTCACTGACCCAAGCTCACACTGACTGACCGGAGCTCACACTGACTGACCCGAGCTCACACTGACCCGTGCTCACACTCACTGACCCGAGATCACACAGACCCGAGCTCACACTCGCTGATCGGAGCTCACACTGACCCGAGCTCACGCTGACCCGAGCTCACTCACGCTGACCCGAGCTCACTCACGCTGACACGAGCTCACTCACGCTGACCCGAGCTCACACCGACCCGAGCTCACACCGACCCGAGCTCTCACCGACCCGAGCTCACACTCACGCTGACCCGAGCTCTCACTCACGCTGACCCGAGCTCACTCACGCTGACCCGAGCTCACACTCACTGACCCGAGCTCACACTCACTGACCCGAGCTCACACTGACCCGAGCTCACACACTGACTTGAGCTCACACTCACTGACCCGAGCTCACACTCACTGACCCGAGCTCACACTCACTGACCCGAGCTCACACTGACCCGAGCTCACACACACTGACCCGAGCTCACACACACTGACCTGAGCTCACACTCACTGACCCGAGCTCACACTCACTGACCCGAGCTCACGCTGACCCGAGCTCACACTCACTGACCAGAGCTCACACTGACCCGAGCTCTCACTGACCCGAGCTCACCCACACTGACCCGAGCTCACCCACACTGACCCGAGCTCACTCACACTGTCCCGAGCTCACTCACACTGACCCGAGCTCACTCACGCTGACCCGAGCTCACTCACGCTGACCCGTGCCCACTCACGCTGACCCGAGCTCACTCACGCTGACCCGAGCTCACTCACGCCGACCCGAGCTCACTCACGCCGACCCGAGCTCAAACTGACCCGAGCCCACTCACACTGACCCGAGCTCACTCACGCCGACCCGAGCTCACACTGACCCGAGCTCACGCTGACCCGAGCTCACTCACGCTGACCCGAGCTCACTCACGCTGACACGAGCTCACTCACGCTGACCCGAGCTCACACCGACCCGAGCTCACACCGACCCGAGCTCTCACCGACCCGAGCTCACACTCACGCTGACCCGAGCTCTCACTCACGCTGACCCGAGCTCACTCACGCTGACCCGAGCTCACACTCACTGACCCGAGCTCACACTCACTGACCCGAGCTCACACTGACCCGAGCTCACACACTGACTTGAGCTCACACTCACTGACCCGAGCTCACACTCACTGACCCGAGCTCACACTCACTGACCCGAGCTCACACTGACCCGAGCTCACACACACTGACCCGAGCTCACACACACTGACCTGAGCTCACACTCACTGACCCGAGCTCACACTCACTGACCCGAGCTCACGCTGACCCGAGCTCACACTCACTGACCAGAGCTCACACTGACCCGAGCTCTCACTGACCCGAGCTCACCCACACTGACCCGAGCTCACCCACACTGACCCGAGCTCACTCACACTGTCCCGAGCTCACTCACACTGACCCGAGCTCACTCACGCTGACCCGAGCTCACTCACGCTGACCCGTGCCCACTCACGCTGACCCGAGCTCACTCACGCTGACCCGAGCTCACTCACGCCGACCCGAGCTCACTCACGCCGACCCGAGCTCAAACTGACCCGAGCCCACTCACACTGACCCGAGCTCACTCACGCCGACCCGAGCTCACACTGACCCGAGCTCACTCACGCTGACCGGAGCTCACGCTGACCCGAGCTCACTCACGCTGACCGGAGCTCACGCTGACCGGAGCTCACACTGACTCGAGCTCACTCACGCTGACCCGAGCTCACTCACGCTGACCCGAGCTCACTCACGCTGACCCGAGCTCATTCACGCTGACCCGAGCTCATTCACGCTGACCCGAGCTCACACTAACTGACCTGAGCTCACTCACGCTGACCCGAGCTCACGCTGACCCGAGCTCACGCTGACCCGAGCTCACACTCGCTGACCCGAGCTCACACTGAACCGAGCTGACACTGACTCGAGCTCATACTCACTGACCCGAGCTCACACTCGCAGACCCGAGCTCACACTCACTGACCCGAGCTCACACTGACCCGAGCTCACACTCGCTGATCCGAGCTCACACTCACTGACCCGAGCTCACACTCGCTGACCCGAGCTCACACTGACCCGAGCTCACACTGACTGACCCGAGCTCACGCTCGCTGACCCGAGCTCCACTCGCTGACCCGAGCTCACGCTTACCCAAGCTCACACTGACTGACCCGAGCTCACACTGACCCGTGCTCACACTCACTGACCCGAGCTAGCACTGACCCGAGCTCACACTCGCTGACCCGAGCTCACACTGACCCGAACACACACTCGCTGACCCTTGCTCACACTGACCCGAGCTCACACTGACCCGAGCTCAAACTCGCTGACCCGAGCTAGCACTGACCCGAGCTGACAACGCTGACCCGAGATCACACTTGCTGACCAGACCTCACACTCACTGACCCGAGCTCACACTGACCCAAGCTCACACTGACTGACCGGAGCTCACACTGACTGACCCGAGCTCACACTGACCCGAGCTCCCTCACGCTGACTCGAGCTCACGCTGACCCGGGCTCACGCTGACCCGAGCTCACGCTGACCCGAGCTCACACTGACCCTAGCTCACTCATGCTGACCCGAGCTCACACTGACCCGAGCTCACGCTGACCCGAGCTCACACTGAACCGAGTTCACACTGACCCGAGCTCACACTGACCCGAGCTCACTCACACTGACCCGAGCTCACTCACACTGACCCGAGCTCACTCACACTGACCCGAGCTCACACTGACCCGAGCTCACTCATGCTGACCCGAGCTCACACTGACCCGGGCTCACGCTGACCCGGGCTCACGCTGACCCGAGCTCACACTGACCCGAGCTCACTCTGACCCTAGCTCACTCTGACCCTAGCTCACTCACGCTGACCCGAGCTCACACTGACCCGAGCTCACACTGACCCTAGCTCACTCTGACCCTAGCTCACTCTGACCCTAGCTCACTCACGCTGACCCGAGCTCACACTGACCCGAGCTCACCCTCACTGACCCGAGCTCACACTGACCCTAGCTCACTCATGCTGACCCGAGCTCACACTGACCCGAGCTCACACTGACCCGAGCTCACCCTCACTGACCCGAGCTCACACTGACCCGAGCTCACTCATGCTGACCCGAGCTCACTCACACTGACCCGAGCTCACTCACACTGACCCGAGCTCACTCACGCTGACCCGGGCTCACGCTGACCCGGGCTCACGCTGACCCGGGCTCACGCTGACCCGAGCTCACGCTGACCCGAGCTCACACTGACCCTAGCTCACTCACGCTGACCCGAGCTCACACTGACCCTAGCTCACTCACGCTGACCCGAGCTCACACTGACCCGAGCTCACACTGACCCGAGCTCACCCTCGCTGACCCGAGCTCACTCACACTGACCCGAGCTCACTCATGCTGACCCGAGCTCACTAACGCTGACCGAGCTCACTCACGCTGACCCGAGCTCACTCACGCTGACCCGAGCTCACTCACGCTGACCTTAGCTCACTCACACTGGCCCGAGCTCACGCTGACCCGAGCTCACTCACGCTGACCCGAGCTCACACTGACCCGAGCTCACACTGACCCGAGCTCACTCACGCTGACCCGAGCTCACACTGACCCGAGCTCACTCACGCTGACCCGAGCTCACTCACACTGACTCGAGCTCACACTGACCCGAGCTCACACTCACTGACCCGAGCTCACACTCACTGACCGGAGCTCACGCTGACCCGAACTCACGCTGACCCGAGTCTCACACTGACCCGAGCTCACACTCGCTGACCCGAGCTCACACTCGCTGACCCGAGCTCACACTCACTGTCCCGAGCTCACGCTGACCCGAGCTCACACTGACCCGAGCTCACACTCGCTGACCCGAGCTCACGCTGAACCGAGCTGACACTGACTCGAGCTCATACTCACTGACCGAGCTCACACTCGCAGACCCGAGCTCACACTCACTGACCCGAGCTCACACTCACTGACCCGAGCTCACACTGACCCGAGCTCACACTCGCTGACCCGAGCTCACACTCACTGACCCGAGCTCACACTGACTGACCCGAGCTCACGCTCGCTGACCCGAGCTCCACTCGCTGACCCGAGCTCAAGCTTACCCAAGCTCACACTGACTGACCCGAGCTAGCACTGACCCGAGCTCACACTCGCTGACCCGAGCTCACACTGACCCGAACTCACACTCGCTGACCCGAGCTAGCACTGACCCTAGCTGACAACGCTGACCCGAGATCACACTTGCTGACCAGACCTCACACTCACTGACCCGAGCTCACACTGACCCAAGCTCACACTGACTGACCGGAGCTCACACTGACTGACCCGAGCTCACACTGACCCGACCTCCCTCACGCTGACCCGAGCTCACTCACGCTGACCCGAGCTCGCTCACGCTGACCCGAGCTCGCTCACGCTGACCCGAGCTCGCTCATGCTGACCCGAGCTCGCTCACGCTGACCCGAGCTCGCTCACGCTGACCCGAGCTCGCTCACGCTGACCCGAGCTCACACTCACTGACCCGAGCTCACACTGACCCGAGCTCACACTGACCCGAGCTCACTCATGCTGACCCGAGCTCACACTGACCCGAGCTCACACTGACCCGAGCTCACACTGACCCGAGCTCTCACTGACCCGAGCTCACACTGACCCGAGCTCACTCACGCTGACCCGAGCTCACACTGACCCGAGCTCACACTGACCCGAGCTCACTCATGCTGACTCGAGCTTACACTGACCCGGGCTCACGCTGACCCGGGCTCACGCTGACCCGAGCTCACGCTGACCCGAGCTCACACTGACCCTAGCTCACTCATGCTGACCCGAGCTCACACTGACCCGAGCTCACGCTGACCCGAGCTCACACTGAACCGAGCTCACACTGACCCGAGCTCACACTGACCCGAGCTCACACTGACCCGAGCTCACACTGACACGAGCTCACTCACACTGACCCGAGCTCACACTGACCCGAGCTCACTCACGCTGACCCGAGCTCACGCTGACCCGGGCTCACGCTGACCCGGGCTCACGCTGACCCGAGCTCACGCTGACCCGAGCTCACGCTGACCCGAGCTCACTCACACTGACCCGAGCTCACACTGACCCGAGCTAACTCATGCTGACCCGAGCTCACGCTGACCCGAGCTCACACTGACCCTAGCTCACACTGACCCTAGCTCACTCACGCTGACCCGAGCTCACACTGACCCGAGCTCACACTGACCCGAGCTCACACTGACCCGAGCTCACACTGACCCGAGCTCACACTGTCCCGAGCTCACTCACGCTGACCCGAGCTCACTCACGCTGACCCGAGCTCACTCACGCTGATCCGAGCTCACTCACGCTGACCCGAGCTCACTCACGCTGACCCGAGCTCACTCACGCTGACCCGAGCTCACTCACGCTGACCCGAGCTCACTCACGCTGACCCGAGCTCACTCACTCTGACCCGAGCTCACTCACGCTGACCCGAGCTCACTCACGCTGACCCGAGCTCACTCACGCTGACCCGAGCTCACTCACTCTGACCCGAGCTCACTCACGCTGACCCGAGCTCACTCACGCTGACCCGAGCTCACTCAAGCTGACCTGAGCTCACTCACGCTGACCCGAGCTCACTCACGCTGACCCGAGCTCACTCTGACCCGAGCTCACACTGACCCGAGCTCACACTCACTGACCCGAGCTCACTCACTGACCCGAGCTCACTCACTGACCCGAGCTCACTCACTGACCCGAGCTCACTCACTGACCCGAGCTCACTCACTGACCCGAGCTCACTCACTGACCCGAGCTCACTCACTGACCCGAGCTCACTCACGCTGACCCGAGCTCCCTCACGCTGACCCGAGCTCACACTGACCCGAGCTCACACTGACCCGAGCTCTCACTGACCCGAGCTCACACTGAACCGAGCTCACACTGACCCGAGCTCACACTGACCCGAGCTCACACTGACCCGAGCTCACTCACACTGACCCGAGCTCACACTGACCCGAGCTCACTCATGCTGACCCGAGCTCACGCTGACCCGGGCTCACGCTGACCCGGGCTCACGCTGACCCGAGCTCACGCTGACCCGAGCTCACGCTGACCCGAGCTCACACTGACCCTAGCTCACTCATGCTGACCCGAGCTCACACTGACCCGAGCTCACGCTGACCCGAGCTCACACTGACCCGAGCTCACACTGACCCGAGCTCACTCACGCTGACCCGAGCTCACTCACGCCGACCCGAGCTCACACCGACCCGAGCTCACTCCGACCCGAGCTCACACTGACCCGAGCTCACTCATGCTGACCCGAGCTCACACTGACCCGAGCTCACACTCACTGACCCGAGCTCACACTAACCCGAGCGCTCACTGATCCGAGCTCACACTGACCCGAGCTCACCCTCACTGACCCGAGCGCTCACTGACCCGAGCTCACGCATGCTGACCCGAGCTCACACTGACCCGAGCTCACTCACGCTGACCCCAGCTCACTCACGCTGACCCCAGCTCACTCACGCTGACCCGAGCTCACTCACGCTGACCCGAGCTCACTCACGCTGACCCGAGCTCACTCACGCTGACCCGAGCTCACTCACGCTGACCCGAGCTCACACTGACCCGAGCTCACTCACGCTGACCTGAGCTCACTCACGCTAACCCGAGCTCACTCACGCTGACCCGAGCTCACTCACTGACCCGAGCTCACTCACTCTGACCCGAGCTCACTCATGCTGACCCGAGCTCACACTGACCCGGGCTCACGCTGACCCGAGCTCACGCTGACCCTAGCTCACTCACACTGACCCTAGCTCACTCACGCTGACCCGAGCTCACGCTGACCCGAGCTCACACTGACCCGAGCTCACACTGACCCGAGCTCACACTGACCCGAGCTCACCCTCACTGACCCGAGCTCACCCACGCTGACCCGAGCTCACTCACGCTGACCCGAGCTCACTCACGCTGACCCGAGCTCACTCACGCTGACCCGAGCACACACTCACTGTCCCGAGCTCACACTGACCCGAGCTCACTCATGCTGACCCGAGCTCACACTGACCCGAGCTCTCACTGACCCGAGCTCACACTGACCCGAGCTCTCACTGACCCGAGCTCACACTGACCCGAGCTCACTCACGCTGACCCGAGCTCACACTGACCCGAGCTCACACTGACCCGAGCTCACTCATGCTGACTCGAGCTTACACTGCCCCGGGCTCACGCTGACCCGGGCTCACGCTGACCCGAGCTCACGCTGACCCGAGCTCACACTGACCCTAGCTCACTCATGCTGACCCGAGCTCACACTGACCCGAGCTCACGCTGACCCGAGCTCACACTGAACCGAGCTCACACTGACCCGAGCTCACACTGACCCGAGCTCACACTGACCCGAGCTCACACTGACCCGAGCTCACACTGACACGAGCTCACTCACACTGACCCGAGCTCACACTGACCCGAGCTCACTCACGCTGACCCGAGCTCACGCTGACCCGGGCTCACGCTGACCCGGGCTCACGCTGACCCGAGCTCACGCTGACCCGAGCTCACGCTGACCCGAGCTCACTCACACTGACCCGAGCTCACACTGACCCGAGCTAACTCATGCTGACCCGAGCTCACGCTGACCCGAGCTCACACTGACCCTAGCTCACTCACGCTGACCCGAGCTCACACTGACCCGAGCTCACACTGACCCGAGCTCACACTGACCCGAGCTCACTCACGCTGACCCGAGCTCACTCACGCTGACCCGAGCTCACTCACGCTGACCCGAGCTCACTCACGCTGACCCGAGCTCACTCACGCTGACCCGAGCTCACTCACGCTGACCCGAGCTCACTCACGCTGACCCGAGCTCACTCACGCTGACCCGAGCTCACTCACGCTGACCCGAGCTCACACTGACCCGAGCTCACTCACGCTGACCCGAGCTCACTCACGCTGACCCGAGCTCACGCTGACCCGAGCTCACTCTGACCCGAGCTTACTCTGACCCGAGCTCACTCTGACCCGAGCTTACACTGACCCGAGCTCACACTCACTGACCCGAGCTCACTCACTGACCCGAGCTCACTCACTGACCCGAGCTCACTCACTGACCCGAGCTCACTCACTGACCCGAGCTCACTCACTGACCCGAGCTCACTCACTGACCAGAGCTCACTCACGCTGACCCGAGCTCCCTCACGCTGACCCGAGCTCACACTGACCCGAGCTCACACTGACCCGAGCTCACACTGACCCGAGCTCACACTGACCCGAGCTCACTCACACTGACCCGAGCTCACACTGACCCGAGCTCACTCACGCTGACCCGAGCTCACGCTGACCCGGGCTCACGCTGACCCGGGCTCACGCTGACCCGGGCTCACGCTGACCCGAGCTCACGCTGACCCGAGCTCACGCTGACCCGAGCTCACACTGACCCTAGCTCACTCATGCTGACCCGAGCTCACGCTGACCCGAGCTCACGCTGACCCGAGCTCACACTGACCCGAGCTCACACTGACCCGAGCTCACTCACGCTGACCCGAGCTCACTCACGCCGACCCGAGCTCACACCGACCCGAGCTCACTCCGACCCGAGCTCACACTGACCCGAGCTCACTCATGCTGACCCGAGCTCACACTGACCCGAGCTCACACTCACTGACCCGAGCTCACACTAACCCGAGCGCTCACTGATCCGAGCTCACACTGACCCGAGCTCACCCTCACTGACCCGAGCGCTCACTGACCCGAGCTCACGCATGCTGACCCGAGCTCACTCACACTGACCCGAGCTCACTCACGCTGACCCGAGCTCACTCACGCTGACCCCAGCTCACTCACGCTGACCCCAGCTCACTCACGCTGACCCGAGCTCACTCACGCTGACCCGAGCTCACTCACGCTGACCCGAGCTCACTCACGCTGACCCGAGCTCACACTGACCCGAGCTCACTCTCGCTGACCTGAGCTCACTCACGCTGACCCGAGCTCACTCACGCTGACCCGAGCTCACTCACTGACCCGAGCTCACTCACTCTGACCCGAGCTCACACTGACCCGAGCTCACTCATGCTGACCCGAGCTCACACTGACCCGGGCTCACGCTGACCCGAGCTCACGCTGACCCTAGCTCACTCACACTGACCCTAGCTCACTCACGCTGACCCGAGCTCACGCTGACCCGAGCTCACACTGACCCGAGCTCACACTGACCCGAGCTCACTCATGCTGACCCGGGCTCACGCTGACCCGAGCTCACGCTGACCCGAGCTCACGCGGACCCGAGCTCACACTGACCCTAGCTCACTCATGCTGACCCGAGCTCACACTGACCCGAGCTCACGCTGACCCGAGCTCACACTGAACCGAGCTCACACTGACCCGAGCTCACACTGACCCGAGCTCACTCACACTGACCCGAGCTCACACTGACCCGAGCTCACTCATGCTGACCCGAGCTCACGCTGACCCGGGCTCACGCTGACCCGGGCTCACGCTGACCCGAGCTCACGCTGACCCGAGCTCACGCTGACCCGAGCTCACGCTGACCCGAGCTCACACTGACCCTAGCTCACTCACGCTGACCCGAGCTCACACTGACCCGCGCTCACCCTCACTGACCCGAGCTCACCCACGCTGACCCGAGCTCACTCACGCTGACCCGAGCTCACTCACGCTGACCCGAGCTCACTCACGCTGACCCGAGCTCACTCACGCTGACCCGAGCTCACTCACGCTGACCCGAGCTCACACTCACTGTCCCGAGCTCACACTGACTCGAGCTCACTCACGCTGACCCGAGCTCACTCACGCTGACCCGAGCTCACTCACGCTGACCCGAGCTCACGCTGACCCGAGCTCACTCACGCTGACCCGAGCTCACTCACACCGACCCGAGCTCACTCCGACCCGAGCTCACACTGACCCGAGCTCACTCATGCTGACCCGAGCTCACACTGACCCGAGCTCACACTCACTGACCCGAGCTCACACTAACCCGAGCGCTCACTGATCCGAGCTCACACTGACCCGAGCTCACCCTCACTGACCCGAGCAGCTCACTGACCCGAGCTCACGCATGCTGACCCGAGCTCACACTGACCCGAGCTCACTCACACTGACCCCAGCTCACTCACGCTGACCCGAGCTCACTCACGCTGACCCGAGCTCACTCACGCTGACCCGAGCTCACTCACGCTGACCCGAGCTCACACTGACCCGAGGCTCACTCACGCTGACCTGAGCTCACTCACGCTGACCCGAGCTCACTCACGCTGACCCGAGCTCACTCTGACCCGAGCTCACACTGACCGAGCTCACCACTGACCCGAGCTCACTCACTGACCCGAGCTCACTCACTGACCCGAGCTCACTCACTGACCCGAGCTCACTCACTGACCCGAGCTCACTCACTGACCCGAGCTCACTCACGCTGACCCGAGCTCACGCTGACCGAGCTCACACTGACCCGAGCTCACACTGACCCGAGCTCACTCACACTGACCCGATCTCACACTGACCCGAGCTCACTCACACTGACCCGAGCTCACACTGACCCGAGCTCACACTGACCCGAGCTCACTCATGCTGACCCGAGCTCGCTCATGCTGACCCGGGCTCACGCTGACCCGGGCTCACGCTGACCCGAGCTCACGCTGACCCGAGCTCACGCTGACCCGAGCTCACTCATGCTGACCCTAGCTCACTCATGCTGACCCGAGCTCACGCTGACCCGAGCTCACGCTGACCCGAGCTCACGCTGACCCGAGCTCACGCTGACCCGAGCTCACTCACGCCGACCCGAGCTCACACCGACCCGAGCTCACTCCGACCCGAGCTCACACTGACCCGAGCTCACACTCACTGACCCGAGCTCACACTAACCCGAGCGCTCACTGATCCGAGCTCACACTGACCCGAGCTCACCCTCACTGACCCGAGCGCTCACTGACCCGAGCTCACGCATGCTGACCCGAGCTCACACTGACCCCAGCTCACTCACGCTGACCCGAGCTCACTCACGCTGACCCGAGCTCACTCACGCTGACCCGAGCTCACTCACGCTGACCCGAGCTCACTCACGCTGACCCGAGCTCACTCACGCTGACCCGAGCACACTCACGCTGACCCGAGCTCACTCACGCTGACCCGAGCTCACTCACGCTGACCCGAGCTCACTCACGCTGACCCGAGCTCACTCACGCTGACCCGAGCTCACTCACGCTGACCCGAGCTCACTCACGCTGACCCGAGCTCACTCACGCTGACCCGAGCTCACTCACGCTGACCCGAGCTCACACTGACCCGAGCTCACAGCTGACCCGAGCTCACACTGACCCGAGCTCACACTGACCCGAGCTCACACTGACCCGAGCTCACTCATGCTGACCCGAGCTCACTCATGCTGACCCGGGCTCACACTGACCCGGACTCACGCTGACCCGAGCTCACGCTGACCCCAGCTCACACTGACCCTAGCTCACTCTGACCCTAGCTCACTCACGCTGACCCGAGCTCACACTGACCCGAGCTCACACTGACCCGAGCTCACACTGACCCGAGCTCACACTGACCCGAGCTCACTCACGCTGACCCGAGCTCACTCACGCTGACCCGAGCTCACTCACGCTGACCCGAGCTCACTCACGCTGACCCGAGCTCACTCACGCTGACCCGAGCTCACTCACGCTGACCCGAGCTCACTCACGCTGACCCGAGCTCACACTGACCCGAGCTCACTCTGACCCGAGCTCACTCACGCTGACCCGAGCTCACACTGACCCGAGCTCACTCACGCTGACCCGAGCTCACTCACACTGACTCGAGCTCACACTGACCCGAGCTCACACTCACTGACCCGAGCTCACACTCGCTGACCCGAGCTCACACTCGCTGTCCCGAGCTCACGCTGACCCGAGCTCACACTGACCCGAGCTCACACTCGCTGACCCGAGCTCACGCTGAACCGAGCTGACACTGACTCGAGCTCACACTCACTGACCGAGCTCACACTCGCAGACCCGAGCTCACGCTGAACCGAGCTGACACTGACTCGAGCTCACACTCACTGACCGAGCTCACACTCGCAGACCCGAGCTCACACTCACTGACCCGAGCTCACACTGACCCGAGCTCACACTCGCTGACCCGAGCTCACACTCGCTGACCCGAGCTCACACTGACCTGAGCTCACACTGACCCGAGCTCACACTGACTGACCCGAGCTCACGCTCGCTGACCCGAGCTCCACTCGCTGACCCGAGCTCACGCTTATCCAAGCTCACACTGACTGACCCGAGCTCATACTGACCCGTGCTCACACTCACTGACCCGAGCTAGCACTGACCCGAGCTCACACTCGCTGACCCGAGCTCACACTGACCCGAACTCACACTCGCTGACCCTTGCTCACACTGACCCGAGCTCACACTGACCCGAGCTCAAACTCGCTGACCAGAGCTAGCACTGACCCTAGCTGACAACGCTGACCCGAGATCACACTAGCTGACCAGACCTCACACTGACTGACCCGAGCTCACACTGACCCGAGCTCCCTCACGCTGACTCGAGCTCACTCACGCTGACCCGAGCTCGCTCACGCTGACCCGAGCTCGCTCACGCTGACCCGAGCTCGCTCACGCTGACCCGAGCTCGCTCACGCTGACCCGAGCTCGCTCACGCTGACCCGAGCTCGCTCACGCTGACCCGAGCTCACACTCACTGACCCGAGCTCACGCTGACCCGAGCTCACGCTGACCCGAGCTCACACTGACCCGAGCTCACTCATGCTGACCCGAGCTCACACTGACCCGAGCTCTCACTGACCCGAGCTCACACTGACCCGAGCTCACACTGACCCGAGCTCTCACTGACCCGAGCTCTCACTGACCTGAGCTCACACTGACCCGAGCTCACTCACGCTGACCCGAGCTCACACTGACCCGAGCTCACACTGACCCGAGCTCACTCATGCTGACTCGAGCTTACACTGACCCGGGCTCACGCTGACCCGGGCTCACGCTGACCCGAGCTCACGCTGACCCGAGCTCACACTGACCCTAGCTCACTCATGCTGACCCGAGCTCACACTGACCCGAGCTCACGCTTACCCGAGCTCACACTGAACCGAGCTCACACTGACCCGAGCTCACACTGACCCGAGCTCACACTGACCCGAGCTCACACTGACCCGAGCTCACACTGACCCGAGCTCACACTGACCCGAGCTCACTCACGCTGACCCGAGCTCACACTGACCCGAGCTCACACTGACCCGAGCTCACACTGACCCGAGCTCACGCTGACCCGAGCTCACGCTGACCCGAGCTCACGCTGACCCGAGCTCACGCTGACCCGAGCTCACGCTGACCCGAGCTCACTCACGCTGACCCGAGCTCACTCACGCTGACCCGAGCTCACTCACGCTGACCCGAGCTCACTCACGCTGACCCGAGCTCACTCACGCTGACCCGAGCTCACTCACGCTGACCCGAGCTCACACTGACTCGAGCTCACTCACGCTGACCCGAGCTCACTCACGCTGACCCGAGCTCACTCACGCTGACCCGAGCTCACACTGACCCGAGCTCACTCACGCTGACCCGAGCTCACTCACGCCGACCCGAGCTCACACCGATCCGAGCTCACTCCGACCCGAGCTCACACTGACCCGAGCTCACTCATGCTGACCCGAGCTCACACTGACCCGAGCTCACACTCACTGACCCGAGCTCACACTAACCCGAGCGCTCACTGATCCGAGCTCACACTGACCCGAGCTCACCCTCACTGACCCGAGCGCTCACTGACCCGAGCTCACGCATGCTGACCCGAGCTCACACTGACCCGAGCTCACTCACACTGACCCCAGCTCACTCACGCTGACCCAGCTCACTCACGCTGACCCGAGCTCACTCACGCTGACCCGAGCTCACTCACGCTGACCCGAGCTCACTCACGCTGACCCGAGCTCACTCACGCTGACCCGAGCTCACTCACGCTGACCCGAGCTCACTCACGCTGACCCGAGCTCACTCACGCTGACCCGAGCTCACTCACGCTGACCCGAGCTCACTCACGCTGACCCGAGCTCACTCACGCTGACCCGAGCTCACTCTGACCCGAGCTCACTCTGACCCGAGTTCACACTGACCCGAGCTCACACTCACTGACCCGAGCTCACACTCACTGACCCGAGCTCACTCACTGACCCGAGCTCACTCACTGACCCGATCTCACTCACTGACCCGAGCTCACTCACTGACCCGAGCTCCCTCACGCTGACCCGAGCTCCCTCACGCTGACCCGAGCTCACGCTGACCCGAGCTCACTCTGACCCGAGCTCACACTCACTGACCCGAGCTCACTCACTGACCCGAGCTCACTCACTGACCCGAGCTCACTCACACTGACCCGAGCTCACTCACACTGACCCGAGCTCACACTGACCCGAGCTCACTCATGCTGACCCGAGCTCACTCATGCTGACCCGAGCTCACGCTGACCCGGGCTCACGCTGACCCCAGCTCACACTGACCCTAGCTCACTCTGACCCTAGCTCACTCACGCTGACCCGAGCTCACACTGACCCGAGCTCACACTGACCCGAGCTCACTCATGCTGACCCGAGCTCACTCATGCTGACCCGGGCTCACACTGACCCGGACTCACGCTGACCCGAGCTCACGCTGACCCCAGCTCACACTGACCCTAGCTCACTCTGACCCTAGCTCACTCACGCTGACCCGAGCTCACACTGACCCGAGCTCACACTGACCCGAGCTCACACTGACCCGAGCTCACACTGACCCGAGCTCACTCATGCTGACCCGAGCTCACTCACACTGACCCGAGCTCACTCACGCTGACCCGAGCTCACTAACGCTGACCCGAGCTCACTCACGCTGACCCGAGCTCACTCACGCTGACCCGAGCTCACTCACGCTGACCTTAGCTCACTCGCACTGGCCCGAGCTCACGCTGACCCGAGCTCACTCACGCTGACCCGAGCTCACACTGACCCGAGCTCACTCTGACCCGAGCTCACTCACGCTGACCCGAGCTCACACTGACCCGAGCTCACTCACGCTGACCCGAGCTCACTCACACTGACTCGAGCTCACACTGACCCGAGCTCACACTCACTGACCCGAGCTCACACTCGCTGACCCGAGCTCACACTCGCTGTCCCGAGCTCACGCTGACCCGAGCTCACACTGACCCGAGCTCACACTCGCTGACCCGAGCTCACGCTGAACCGAGCTGACACTGACTCGAGCTCACACTCACTGACCGAGCTCACACTCGCAGACCCGAGCTCACGCTGAACCGAGCTGACACTGACTCGAGCTCACACCTCACTGACCGAGCTCACACTCGCAGACCCGAGCTCACACTCACTGACCCGAGCTCACACTGACCCGAGCTCACACTCGCTGACCCGAGCTCACACTCGCTGACCCGAGCTCACACTGACCTGAGCTCACACTGACCCGAGCTCACACTGACTGACCCGAGCTCACGCTCGCTGACCCGAGCTCCACTCGCTGACCCGAGCTCACGCTTATCCAAGCTCACACTGACTGACCCGAGCTCATACTGACCCGTGCTCACACTCACTGACCCGAGCTAGCACTGACCCGAGCTCACACTCGCTGACCCGAGCTCACACTGACCCGAACTCACACTCGCTGACCCTTGCTCACACTGACCCGAGCTCACACTGACCCGAGCTCAAACTCGCTGACCAGAGCTAGCACTGACCCTAGCTGACAACGCTGACCCGAGATCACACTAGCTGACCAGACCTCACACTGACTGACCCGAGCTCACACTGACCCGAGCTCCCTCACGCTGACTCGAGCTCACTCACGCTGACCCGAGCTCGCTCACGCTGACCCGAGCTCGCTCACGCTGACCCGAGCTCGCTCACGCTGACCCGAGCTCGCTCACGCTGACCCGAGCTCGCTCACGCTGACCCGAGCTCGCTCACGCTGACCCGAGCTCGCTCACGCTGACCCGAGCTCACACTCACTGACCCGAGCTCACGCTGACCCGAGCTCACGCTGACCCGAGCTCACACTGACCCGAGCTCACTCATGCTGACCCGAGCTCACACTGACCCGAGCTCTCACTGACCCGAGCTCACACTGACCCGAGCTCACACTGACCCGAGCTCTCACTGACCCGAGCTCTCACTGACCTGAGCTCACACTGACCCGAGCTCACTCACGCTGACCCGAGCTCACACTGACCCGAGCTCACACTGACCCGAGCTCACTCATGCTGACTCGAGCTTACACTGACCCGGGCTCACGCTGACCCGGGCTCACGCTGACCCGAGCTCACGCTGACCCGAGCTCACACTGACCCTAGCTCACTCATGCTGACCCGAGCTCACACTGACCCGAGCTCACGCTTACCCGAGCTCACACTGAACCGAGCTCACACTGACCCGAGCTCACACTGACCCGAGCTCACACTGACCCGAGCTCACACTGACCCGAGCTCACACTGACCCGAGCTCACACTGACCCGAGCTCACACTGACCCGAGCTCACTCACGCTGACCCGAGCTCACACTGACCCGAGCTCACACTGACCCGAGCTCACTCACGCTGACCCGAGCTCACGCTGACCCGGGCTCCCGCTGACCCGAGCTCACGCTGACCCGAGCTCACGCTGACCCGAGCTCACTCACGCTGACCCGAGCTCACTCACGCTGACCCGAGCTCACTCACGCTGACCCGAGCTCACTCACGCTGACCCGAGCTCACTCACGCTGACCCGAGCTCACTCACGCTGACCCGAGCTCACTCACGCTGACCCGAGCTCACACTGACTCGAGCTCACTCACGCTGACCCGAGCTCACTCACGCTGACCCGAGCTCACTCACGCTGACCCGAGCTCACACTGACCCGAGCTCACTCACGCTGACCCGAGCTCACTCACGCCGACCCGAGCTCACACCGATCCGAGCTCACTCCGACCCGAGCTCACACTGACCCGAGCTCACTCATGCTGACCCGAGCTCACACTGACCCGAGCTCACACTCACTGACCCGAGCTCACACTAACCCGAGCGCTCACTGATCCGAGCTCACACTGACCCGAGCTCACCCTCACTGACCCGAGCGCTCACTGACCCGAGCTCACGCATGCTGACCCGAGCTCACACTGACCCGAGCTCACTCACGCTGACCCCAGCTCACTCACGCTGACCCGAGCTCACTCACGCTGACCCGAGCTCACTCACGCTGACCCGAGCTCACTCACGCTGACCCGAGCTCACTCACGCTGACCCGAGCTCACTCACGCTGACCCGAGCTCACTCACGCTGACCCGAGCTCACTCACGCTGACCCGAGCTCACTCACGCTGACCCGAGCTCACTCACGCTGACCCGAGCTCACTCACGCTGACCCGAGCTCACTCACGCTGACCCGAGCTCACTCACTCTGACCCGAGCTCACTCTGACCCGAGTTCACACTGACCCGAGCTCACACTCACTGACCCGAGCTCACACTCACTGACCCGAGCTCACTCACTGACCCGAGCTCACTCACTGACCCGATCTCACTCACTGACCCGAGCTCACTCACTGACCCGAGCTCACTCACGCTGACCCGAGCTCCCTCACGCTGACCCGAGCTCACGCTGACCCGAGCTCACTCTGACCCGAGCTCACACTCACTGACCCGAGCTCACTCACTGACCCGAGCTCACTCACTGACCCGAGCTCACTCACACTGACCCGAGCTCACTCACACTGACCCGAGCTCACACTGACCCGAGCTCACTCATGCTGACCCGAGCTCACTCATGCTGACCCGAGCTCACGCTGACCCGGGCTCACGCTGACCCGAGCTCACGCTGACCCGAGCTCACACTGACCCTAGCTCACTCACGCTGACCCGAGCTCACACTGACCCGAGCTCACACTGACCCGAGCTCACTCATGCTGACCCGTGCTCACGCTGACCCGGGCTCACTCTGACCCGAGCTCACTCATGCTGACTCGAGCTTACACTGACCCGGGCTCACGCTGACCCGGGCTCACGCTGACCCGAGCTCACGCTGACCCGAGCTCACACTGACCCTAGCTCACTCATGCTGACCCGAGCTCACACTGACCCGAGCTCACGCTTACCCGAGCTCACACTGAACCGAGCTCACACTGACCCGAGCTCACACTGACCCGAGCTCACACTGACCCGAGCTCACACTGACCCGAGCTCACACTGACCCGAGCTCACACTGACCCGAGCTCACACTGACCCGAGCTCACACTGACCCGAGCTCACACTGACCCGAGCTCACTCACGCTGACCCGAGCTCACACTGACCCGAGCTCACACTGACCCGAGCTCACTCACGCTGACCCGAGCTCACGCTGACCCGGGCTCCCGCTGACCCGAGCTCACGCTGACCCGAGCTCACGCTGACCCGAGCTCACTCACGCTGACCCGAGCTCACTCACGCTGACCCGAGCTCACTCACGCTGACCCGAGCTCACTCACGCTGACCCGAGCTCACTCACGCTGACCCGAGCTCACTCACGCTGACCCGAGCTCACTCACGCTGACCCGAGCTCACTCACGCTGACCCGAGCTCACACTGACTCGAGCTCACTCACGCTGACCCGAGCTCACTCACGCTGACCCGAGCTCACTCACGCTGACCCGAGCTCACACTGACCCGAGCTCACTCACGCTGACCCGAGCTCACTCACGCCGACCCGAGCTCACACCGATCCGAGCTCACTCCGACCCGAGCTCACACTGACCCGAGCTCACTCATGCTGACCCGAGCTCACACTGACCCGAGCTCACACTCACTGACCCCGAGCTCACACTAACCCGAGCGCTCACTGATCCGAGCTCACACTGACCCGAGCTCACCCTCACTGACCCGAGCGCTCACTGACCCGAGCTCACGCATGCTGACCCGAGCTCACACTGACCCGAGCTCACTCACGCTGACCCCAGCTCACTCACGCTGACCCGAGCTCACTCACGCTGACCCGAGCTCACTCACGCTGACCCGAGCTCACTCACGCTGACCCGAGCTCACTCACGCTGACCCGAGCTCACTCACGCTGACCCGAGCTCACTCACGCTGACCCGAGCTCACTCACGCTGACCCGAGCTCACTCACGCTGACCCGAGCTCACTCACGCTGACCCGAGCTCACTCACGCTGACCCGAGCTCACTCACGCTGACCCGAGCTCACTCAC
>JASTWF010000773.1:144409-198803 GCA_030390025.1 Squalus acanthias | reverse complement strand
TCTAATGATACCAATCACATTTTCCCCGATATCGAATGAATTAAACATGAACACCTTTCAGAAGCTGAATTAACCGAGGTCCATATGCCAACACCCCTCTCATCTTCCATTCACTTCAATTGAAAAGAAACCGACAGATTGGACCAGTCAGGATTTGAAAGATATTTACAACAGATTCTAGATGTTCTTAGAGTTGGGATCTTTCTCGATTCTGTCCACTCGAGGAGTTAGATAACAGACTTTCTCCTGTGAATATAGAGCTGGGGTATTGGTCCGTGATGTGTTCACTTGTTCATCTTGTTGACTCTAAACCTTTGCCAATTATTTGATGTGATCTGTTTACTTGTACGTATTGTTTTAAATACACTTGCTGAGTGGATTCAAATTGAAATTGAAAGCAGGTTTGCAGGCGTGATGCTCTATTCACACATCGAAGGTGAGAGAGATGCTGTGGGACACACGCTAAGTCTAGTAGCTGAAAGTGATTAACAGACTGGGTTTTGTGTTCAGTGATCCCGGGTGTGTTACCGAGACCTTCCCTGGATACCAAGGCTAGGAGAGGCACTCTGGAAGGTATGGGGAGCTGGGACTTGTCCATGAGAGTAACCAAAGGTACGAGAACTGAGATAATCTCGAGTTAGAAAAGAGAAAAGGCCCAAAAATGGAGCAGTCGGTAACAGGACATCAATTAGTCTCCTCTTATCTCGGAGACATCAAATATCGACAAACTGTGTCATTTGAAATATGAAAATATTAAACTCCAGCCCAGTTACAGGGGTTATTAACATCATCAGAAACAAACACCAACTGTCAGAATGGACACGATTCAGTCCTGGATGTAATTAACAACAGCAATAACAGCAGAATCCAACCCCTGCAGTCACTTGTGAACTCGCTGGTGTCTCAGCAGGTTGGATGACCGAGTGAATCCCTTCCCACACACAGAGCAGGTGAACGGTCTCTCCCCAGTGTGAACTCGCTGGTGAGTTACAAGGTGGGATGACTGAGTGAATTCTTTCCCACACACGGAGCAGGTGAACGGTCTCTCCCCAGTGTGAACTCGCTGGTGTGTCAGCAGGTTCGATGACTGAGTGAATCCCTTCCCACACACTGGACAGGTGAATGGTCTCTCCACAGTGTGACCTCTCTGGTGAGCCAGAAGGTCGGATGACAAAGTGAATCCCTTCCCACACATGGAGCAAGTGAACAGCCTCTCCCCAGTGTGAACTCGCTGGTGTGTCAGCAGGCTGAATGACTGAGTGAATCCCTTCCCACACTCAGAGCAGGTGAACGGCCTCTCCCCAGTGTGAACTCGCTGGTGTCTCAGAATGTCGGATGACAAAGTGAATCCCTTCCCTCACACAGAGCAGGTGAACAGCTTCTCCCCAGTGTGAACTCGCTGGTGTGTCAGCAGGTTCGATGACTGAGTGAATCCCTTCCCACACACAGAGCAGGTGAACGGTCTCTTCCCAGTGTGACTGCGCCAATGAATTTCCAGCTCAGACGGGGAACTGAATCTCTTCCCACAGTCCCCACATTTCCCCGGTTTCTCCGTGGTGCGGGTGTCCTTGTGTCTCTCCAGGTTGGATGATCAGTTGAAGCCTCGTCCACACACAGAACACGTGTACGGTTTCTCCCCACTGTGAATGGTGTGTTTTTTCAGGCTGTGTAACTGGTTAAAGCTCTTTCCACAGGCAGTGCACTGGAACACTCTCACTCGGGTGTGTGTCTCGGTGCTTTTCCAGTCACACTGATGTCGGAAATCTTTTCCCACAGACTGAACAGACAAACATTTCTCCTTCCACATTCAAAGGCCGATGATATTTCAGGTCCTGAGGAATCGAGGGACTCTGTCAGATCTTGATGTGATGTTTGGTTCGAGATTCCTGTCTGCAAATCCTCCACTTCCAATACCCTGTAAAAGGAGTTTACAAAACTCATCACTGTAAGTACAGGTCAGCAATTCAGAACAGACAATTCTAGTTTCTGAACATTATTTCCTCTCTTGTTCCTCCAAAGCTGTAATTCCCCGTCCCACACATTGGATTTTAGCACAGGGAGGAGTGACAAACACACCGCACGTCTCAAGATAGTTTCTCCACCAACTCTGGTTGGGTTCAGTTCTACACTCACTGGTTCCCCTCCCTCTCCTCCCCTGAAGGTGCTGACTCTGGCTGGGTTCAGTTCTACACTCACTGGTTCCCCTCCCTCTCCTCCCCTGAAGGTGCTGACTCTGGCTGGGTTCAGTTCTACACTCACTGGTTCCCCTCCCTCTCCTCCCCTGAAGGTGCTGACTCTGGCTGGGTTCAGTTTCACACTCACTGGTTCCCCTCCCTCTCCTCCCCTGAAGGTGCTGACTCTGGCAGGGTTCAGTTCGACACTCACTGGTTCCCCTCGCTCTCCTCCCCTGAAGGTGCTGGACCCTAGGAAGGACAGAGGATCAGAGGGACCTTGGTGTGCATGTACATAGATCCTTGAAGGCAGCAGGACAGGTAGATAAAGTGGTTAAGAAGGCATATGGGATACTTGCCTTCATTAGTCGAGGCATAGAATATAAGAGCAGGGAGGTTATGATGGAGCTGTACAAAATGCTAGTTAGGCCACAGCTGGAATACTGTGTGCAGTTCTCATCACCACACTATAGGAAGGATGTGATTGCATTGGAGAGGGTGCAGAGGAGATTCACCAGGATGTTACCTGGGCTGGAGCGTTTCAGCTATGAAGAGAGACTGGACAGGCTGGGGTTGTTTTCCTCAGAGCAGAGAAGGCTGAGGGGGGACCTGATTGAGGTGTACAAAATTATGAGGGGCATAGATAGGGTAGATAGAAATTAACTTTTCCCCTTAGTAGAGGGGTCAATAACCAGGGGGCATAGTTTCAAGGTAAGGGGCAGGAGGGTTAGAGGGGATTTGAGGAAAAACTTTTTCACCCAGAGGGTGGTTGGAATCTGGAACTCACTGCCTGAAAGGGTGGTAGAGGCAGGAACCCTCACAACATTCAAGAAGCATTTAGATGAGCACTTGAAACGCCATAGCATACAAGGCTACGGACCAAGTGCTGGAAAATGGGATTAGAATAGACAGTGCTTGATGGCCGGCGCGGACACGATGGGCCGAAGGGCCTCTTTCTGTGCCGTATAACGCTATGACTCTATGACTCAGTTCACTCACTGGTTCCCCTCTCTCATAGAAACATAGAATCTAGGAGCAGGAGTAGGCCATTCGGCCCGTCGAGCCTGCTCCGCCATTCAATATGATCATGGCTGATCATCCAAATCCAGTACCCTGTCCCTGCTTTAATCCCCACAGTACACATATCCCACCCTATCCCCGTAACCCCACGTATTTAATTCCCCCTAACATATCCCATCCTATCCCCATAACCCCACATATTTAATCCCCCCTAACACTAAGGGTCAATTTATCATAGCCAAATCAACCTAACCCACACATTTTTGGACTGTGGGAGGAAACCGGAGCACCCGGAGGAAACCCACGCAGACACGGGGAGAATGTGCAAACTCCACACAGACAGTCACCCGAGGTCAGATTCGAACCCGGGTCTCTGGCGCTGTGAGGCACCAGTGCTAACCACTATGCCACCGTGTTGCCCTATGAAGGTGCTGACTCTGGCTGGGTTCAGTTCTACAATCACTGGTTCCCCTCTCTCTCCTCCCATGAAGGTGCTGACTCTGGCTGGGTTCAGTTCTACACTCACTGGTTCCCCTCCCTCTCCTCCCCTGAAGGTGCTGACTCTGGCTGGGTTCAGTTCCACACTCACTGGTTCCCCTCCCTCTCCTCCCCTGAAGGTGCTGACTCTGGCAGGGTTCAGTTCTACACTCACTGGTTCCCCTCCCTCTCCTCCCCTGAAGGTGCTGACTCTGGCTGGGTTCAGTTCTACACTCACTGGTTCCCCTCCCTCTCCTCCCCTGAAGGTGCTGACTCTGGCTGGGTTCAGTTCTGCACTCACTGGTTCCCCTCCCTCTCCTCCCCTGAAGGTGCTGACTCTGGCTGGGTTCAGTTCTACACTCACTGGTTCCCCTCCCTCTCCTCCCCTGAAGGTGCTGACTCTGGCTGGGTTCAGTTCACTCTCTGGGACCGAGGCGTCGCCCACTCGTGGTTCCTTTACAAAGATGGCTGCGCATGCGCTCTACCGCTCCATCAGGCATTTTTGGGAACACAAATACTCAGCTTTCCTGTACAAAGATGGCGGCCGTTAACCTGGGCCTTTTACCAGGAAAAAGCCTCCGAGCTGCAAACGGGAAACCTGTCGGTTCTCATTCCGGGCTTGCGGCCTACACCAGGTGTTTATGAAGCTCATCCGCCGGGTGCTTTACCTCCCTGCGCCCCGCTGATTCTTTAGCGGCGTAAAATTGCGACTGCGTTTATCGCACTCGCCCGGCTCTGATCACTGTGACACTGCGCATGCTCCAAATACAGGCGGGCACTGCGCCTGCGCACTGGGCTCCTCCAGTGAGAAAGGGGCACATTCTCCCCCGCGGGGCATGCTGGGGAACATTGAAAGCCCCAATTGGTGAATGGAGAATGAGTTTCTGTGATCCCATTGAGAGAAAATTCATCAATAATTCACACAGAAACCCAAGTCCACGGGCACTCTGCCATGGTTCAGTCCTGGATGTGATTAATAACAGAATCCAAACCCCTGCAGTCACACAAATACAAAAGCAAAATACTGCGGATGCTGGAAATCTGAAATAAAAACAGAAAATGCTGGGGATACTCAGCAGGTCAGGCAGCATCTGTGGAGAGAGGAACAGAGTTAACGTTTCAGGTCGATGACCCTTCGTCAGAACTGAAAAAAGCTGGAGATCGAACAGGTTTTTAAGCAAGTGCAGGGGCAGGGACATGTGAACTCACTGGCGTCTCAGCAGGTGGGGTGAAATTCTTCCCACACACAGGAGATTGAAACAGCCTCTCTCCAGTATCAATACGCTGATCGTGCATCAGCTACTTTGAACTTTAAAAAGCTTTTCTCACTGTCAGAGTATTTACAGCAACTGTTCTTAATGTGGATACTCTGGGGTGTCAACAGTTGGGACAACAGAGTGAATCCCTTCCCACACGTGAAGTATCTAAACAGTCTCTCTCCGGTGTGACTGTGCTGGTGTGTCAGTAAATGGGATTATCAATTGAATCACTTTCCACATTCAGAGCAGAGAACGGATTCTCCCCATTATGAACATGTTAGGGTGGGAATAGTTGAGATAACTGAGTGACTCTCTATCCACAATCAGCTGGTGAACAGCCTCTCTCCCCGGTGTGACTGTTTCGATGAGTTTGCACCTCAGACTGAACCTGTTCCCACATTCCCCACATTTACACTGTTGATTCAGGTGGGCGCACGAATCTCACAGACTAGACGATTTGTTAAAAGTGGATCCAGGTACAGAACACGTGTCCTGTTTCTCCCCGCTGTGATTGGTGCTTTTTCCTTCTATATCCAAAGGCCGATGATATTCAGGTCCTGATAATCTGGTGAATCTGTCAAATCTTGACGCAATGTTTGGATTCGGTTTCATCTGCAGATCCTCCCCTTCTAATACCCTCAACTGGTGTTTACAACAGGATAGAACTTCAGAACAGACAAATCTAGTTTCTATACAACATCCTTTCCCTCCTGTCCCTCCTAAGCTGTAAATTCTCCATTCTACACACTCTCCCTCATCCTTACTGTCTAAAAACAACATTCATTACATCGTCTGGGATTTTGTGTCTCCCCTTCTCTCCAGAAGGAACTGAATCTGGCTGGGTGCATTTGGTTAACCTCTACATTTTGGTAGGAAGAACGAGGAGAGGCAATATAAACTAAAGGTACAATTCTATCGGGGGTGCCTGAACAGAGAGACCTGGGGGTATATGTGCACAAATCGTTGAAGGTGGCAGGGCAGGTTGAGAAAGCAGTTAAAAAGCATACGGGATCCTGGGCTTCATAAATAGAGGCATAGAGTACAAAAGCAAGGAAGTTATGATGAACTTTTATAAAACACTGGTCCGACCTCTCTGGAGTTTAGAAGAATGAGAGGTGATCTCATTGAAACATACAGGATTCTGAAGGGGATTGACAGGGTAGATGCTGAGAGGTTGTTTCCCCTGGCTGGAGTGTCTAGAACTAGGGGGCATAGTCTCAGGATAAGGGGTAGGCCATTTAAGACTGGATGAGGAGGAATTTCTTCACTCAGAGGGTTGTGAATCTTTGGAATTCTCTGCCCCAGAGGGCTGTGAATGCTGAGTCTTTGAGTATATTCAAGGCTGAGATAGATAGATTTTTGGACTCTAGGGGAATCAAGGGATATGGAGATCGGGCGGGAAAGTGGAGTTGAGGTGGATGATCAGCCATGATCTTATTGAATGGTGGAGCAGGCTCGAGGGGCTGTATGGCCTACTCCTGCTCTTATTTCTTATGTTCTTATGACCTCAACTGGAGTATTGTGTCCAATTCTGGGCACCATACTTTAGGAAGGATGTGATGGCCTTCGAGAGGCTGCAGAAAAGATTTACAAGAAATTGTTCCAGGGATGAGCGACTTCAGTTACGTGGATAGACTAGAGAAGCTGGGGTTGTTCTCCTTGGAGCAGAGAAGGTTGAGAGGAGATTTGATAGACATCATGATCAACATCATGAGGGGTCTAGACAGAGTAGACAGAGAGAAGCTGTTCCCATTGGCGGAACGGTCGAGAACCAGAGGACACAGATTTAAGGTGATTGGCAGACAAACCAAAGGTGACAAGAGGAAAAACTTTTTTACGCAGCGAGTGGTTAGGATCTGGAATTCACTGCCTGAAAGGGTGGTGGAGGCAGATTCAACTGTGGCTTTCAAAAGGGAATTGGAAGGAAAAATGTTGGCAGGGCTATGAGGAAAGGGCGAGGGGAGTGGGACGAGCTGAAGTGCTCTTGCAGAGAGCCGGCACGGGCTCGATGGGCCTCCTGCTGTGCTCTAACGAGTCTATGATTCGGTGATTCTAGAGCCTCCCCATCAGCCGACTCAGTGAGTGTCAGCAGTGACAGCAGTCCAATCCTGCCCTCAATTGACATCCATACACTTCCCAGTTGATGTCACTGGATCTCCATCAAGAGCAGGGGCAGTGGCTGATTCTTACTCTTAGTTAGCCCAGTGGTACTGAGGATAATTATAGCCCCTGAACTGCTGCCTTGTCAGAGATCAACTAACAGCCCAGATCAAGGATTGAACTTGGTACCTTCCTAGTCAGTAGCTCAGAGTGTTTTAAAGTGGAAGGGGGAGGGGGAGAACAGAATATTTAGAAAGAAATATCACTCCACCATTAAACGAAACCTTTGTCACTCTGCAAAATTCTGAAGACTTTCAATATTAAACAAGCAAGTCAAATGGATCGTCAAAAACAGTGAGGCATTTTAGAAAGGCTCAAGTCACTGAAACAGACAGGTTTACTTACAATCACTGCACAGTACAGAAGGGAGCGACTGTTAATGGGAGCTCTGTTAGTGAAGTCCGCCGACACTCCAAGATAAACGGGTCTGTCCCTTTAACTATAAATAGACAGAGAAAGGGGAGTCCCTGTCCCTTTAAATATCTGGCCCATTCCCCCAGGCAGTGGGAGGAGGAACAGCGCGCGGTCTCTTTATATCCTGACCCAGCGGAACCCGCCGGATGGGCTGCCGCAGGGTCCTAAAGACCACAAGATATAATTTCAATCGGGTTAAACAGAACAACTGAAAAGAGCTCACACAAAGTATTTGTTATATGTGTGAGTGTGTAAACAAAACACATAATTCTTAATGTGTGCTCGTGCATTCCACAGAGATAAATTATCTTCACCAATTATTGATCAGCATTTTATTTCCTTTATTCACAGTGTAACTTCAGAGCGTTGAATCCCTTTAACATTTATTGAGAACCCATTGTCTTGTGGGCTCTTGTTTAGAAAGTGATGTCACAATGACCATTCCGTTCCCAAGGTGATCCTGTCTGTCCGCAGTATTCAGTGGGAAAGGGGATTAAATCACACCGAGGATAATGAGCAGCCACCCACCAGTCTCTGCACTTTATTGTCCAGTGATCACCTCACCATCACACAGAAGCTCCTGATATAAACCTCCAGTGGGTGATGACTGGTGCAGGGTCAGTGGTGGAGTTCCGCAGCGGGAGTGATCCTGGAGTAACCCCGTAGATGTTCCGGGTCGTGTATTTTAAGTTATCCTGGTGTCTAACACGCACACATCAATAAAACAGAATTCCTGGAAACACGCTGCAGGTCCTTCTTTATCTGGAGATCAAATGTCTGTTGTATAATTGTACCAGCAGTTAACAGGCTCCTGTGAACTCCTCCCTCTGCTATTTTAATGCAGACTTTAACCAATTTATTTTAAACGGGATTATTTTAAATGAGCTAACACCTGCCTTAAAATGGTAGACTCAGGACTGTCACACACACATATTAAATCCTCGTGGAATAATTACCAGTCATTTTTAGACTGGAAACGTAACCCTGCCGTTTCACTTTCAGTCAGGAACAGATCGCAGTTTGACACCAATCTCTGATTTGACAGCACGTTTCCAGCATTCACCGTTGTTCTTCCTGACTCTAAACACAGTTGTAAAGGAGCCTTCTGTTCCGTGTCTAGGAGTTGTGACCCATGGAAGAGAGCGGCTGGGACACATTCCTTACAGGCCTCAAGATTAACCTGCACGGGGTCATTGCTGTCAGTGAGGAGAGACGAGAAAGACCAAAGTGCCTTTTGCCCCTCTCAGCGTGGCCCTGAAGGACTGTTTCCAGGCTGTAGTTCTGTTCCCGCCGTACGATCCTCCCCCCAGATTGTCCTTTCTGAGCTCCAGCCAGGTGATGCTAAACACTCAGGTGGGAACGACAAAAATCCACAACAATGTGTTTAAAGCTAAGCTGATTTATTTAACAGATATCCAGAATATTAAACTCCAGCCCAGTTACAGAGGTTATTAACATCAGCAGAAACAAACCCGAACTGTCAGAATGAACGCGATTCAGTCCGGGATGTAATTAACAGCAGCAATAACAGCAGAATCCAACCCCTGCAGTCACTTGTGAACTCGCTGGTGTCTCAGCAGGTTGGATGACAGAGTGAATCCCTTCCCACACTCAGAGCAGGTGAACGGTCTCTCCCCAGTGTGAACTCGCTGGTGTGTCAGCAGGTTGGATGACTGAGTGAATCCCTTCCCACACTCGGAGCAGGTGAACGGCCTCTCCCCAGTGTGAACTCGCTGGTGTGTCAGCAGGTGGGATGACAGAGTGAATCCCTTCCCACACTCAGAGCAGGTGAACGGCCTCTCCCCAGTGTGAACTCGCTGGTGTGTCAGCAGGTTGGATGACCGAGTGAATCCCTTCCCACACTCGGAGCAGGTGAACGGCCTCTCCCCAGTGTGATCTCGCTGGTGTGTCAGCAGGTCGGATGACCGAGTGAATCCCTTCCCACACTCGGAGCAGGTGAATGGCCTCTCCCCAGTGTGAACTCGCTGGTGTTTCAGTAGGTCGGATGACTGAGTGAATCCCCTCCCACAGTCAGAGCAGGTGAATAGTCCCTCCCCAGTGTGAGTGCGCTGGTGTACAGTGAGGTGAGATGATCTCCTGAACCCAGTCCCGCAGTGAGAGCACCTGAACGGCCTCTCGTCAGTGTGAACACCTTGATGACAAGTCAGGTCCCCGGAACTTTTATAGCAGTTCCCGCAGTCCGAGCATTTAAAAGGTCTCTCGTCAGTGTGAACTCGCTGGTGTGTCAGCAGGTTGGATGACCGAGTGAATCCCTTCCCACACTCAGAGCAGGTGAACGGTCTCTCCCCAGTGTGAACTCGCTGGTGTATCAGCAGGTGGGATGAACGAGTGAATCCCTTCCCACACTCGGAGCAGGTAAACGGCCTCTCCCCGGTGTGACTGCGCTGATGAATTTCCAGCTGGGACGGGGAAATGAATCCTTTTTCACAGTTCCCACATTTCCACGGTTTCTCCGTGGTGCGGGTGTCCTTGTGTCTCTCCAGGTTGGATGATCAGTTGAAGCCTTTTCCACACACAGAACACGTGTACGGTTTCTCCCCGCTGTGAATGGTGCGATGTTTTTTCAGGCTGTGTAACTGGTTAAAGCTCTTTCCACTGTCAGTGCACTGGAACACTCTCACTCGGGTGTGTGTGTCTCGGTGCTTTTCCAGTCACACTGATGTTTGAAATCTTTTCCCACAGACAGAACAGACAAACATTTCTCCTTCCACATTCAAAGGCCGATGATATTCAGGTCCTGAGTAAACGAGTGACTGTCAGATTTTGACGTGATGTTTGGTTTGAGTTTCCCATCTGCAAATCCTCCCCTTCTAATACCCTGTAAAAGGAGTTTACAAAACTCATCACTGTAAGTACAGGACAGAAATTCAGAACAGACAATTTTAGTTTCTATCGAACATTCTTTCCTCTCTTCTTCCTCCAAAGCTGTAAATCCCCGTCCCATATATTGTCCCTCCTCCCTGTGCTAAAATCCAAACACATCTCAAGATAGTTTGTCCTCTGCTCCCAGTTTTCAGTATGATCAGTTCTACACTCACTGGTACCCCTCCCTCTCCTCCCCTGAAGGTGCTGACTCTGGCTGGGTTCCGTTCTACACTCACTGGTTCCCCTCCCTCTCCTCCCCTGAAGGTGCTGACTCTGGCTGGGTTCCGTTCTACACTCACTGGTTCCCCTCCCTCTCCTCCCCGGAAGGTGCTGACTCTGGCTGGGTTCAGTTCTACACTCACTAGTTGCTCTCTCTCCTCCCCTGAAGGTGCTGACTCTGGCTGGGTTCAGTTCTACACTCACTGGTTCCCCTCTCTCTCCTCCCCTGAAGGTGCTGACTCTGGCTGGGTTCAGTTCTACACTGGGGAGACCAAACGCAGATTGGGTGACCGCTTTGCGGAACACCTCCGTTCAGTCCGTAAGGGGGACCCCGAGCTCCCGGTGGCCTGTCACTTTAATTCACCGCTTCACTCCCACTCTGACCTCACCGTCCTCGGCCTATTACACTGTTCCACGGAAGCGCAGCGTAAGCTCGAGGAACAGCACCTCATCTTTCGTTTAGGCACGCTACAGCCCTCTGGACTCAATATCGAGTTCAACAATTTTAGATCATAACCTCAGCTCCAATCACATTTATATTTTATTTTTTCCACCCTTTTATTTGCCCCCCCCCACCTTTTTTTTTCCTCCTAGAAGCTGGCAGCTGTCCTTCATTCTGCCAGTGGATTTCACACTTCTTTCAGCCTTAATCTGTCACATTTACACCACCTCTAGCCTTGCATATCTCTTAATGTCTCTTAATGTCTCTTCATCTCCCCCTTTGTTCTTTTATCCCCTCCCCCTTTTCCCAGCTTTACTCTGGCCTTAAATCTATTTGATTTCCGGCTCTTCACAGTTCTGATGAAAGGTCATCGACCTGAAACGTTAACTCTCTTTCTCTCTCCACGGATGCTGCTTGGCCTGCTGAGTTTTTCCAGCGTTTTCTGTTGTTATTTCAGTTCTACACTCACTAGTTCCTCTCTCTCCTCCCCTGAAGGTGCTGACTCTGGCTGGGTTCAGTTCTACACTCACTGGTTTCCCTCCCTGTCCTCCCCTGAAGGTGCTGACTCTGGCTCGGTCACAACCACACTCAAGGGGACCCTGAGGCCCTGCCCACGTTTGGGTCCTTTACAAAGATGGCCGTGCGAATCAAGATGGCGGCGAAAGACAATGCTTTCCTTTCCAAAGATGGCCGCTCATAGCCAAGGCCTGTTACCAGGAAAAAGCCCAGGAGCTGCAAACGCGGAACCTGTAGGTTCTCATTCGGGGGTTGCGGCCTGCACCAGGTGTTTATGAAGCTCACCCGCCGGGTGCGTTACCTCACTGCGCCTCCTGATTCGTAATCGGCTCAAAAACCGCAACTCCCAAACCGTCCCGCTCCCTGCACTCGCCTGGCTCTGATCACACTGACACTGCGCATGCTCCAAATATAGGCGGGAGCTGCGCCTGCGCACTGGGCTCCTCCAGAGTGAATCGGGCACATTCTCCCCGCGGGGCATGCTGGGGAGCATTGAAATCCCCAATTAGTGAATGGAGAATGAGTTTCTGTGATCCCATCGAGAGAAAATTCATCAATAATTAACACAGAAACCCAAGTGCACGGGCACTCTGCCATGGTTCAGTCCTGGATGTGATTAATAACAGTGGACAAAAGTGAGAATCTTTATATCATGACCCAGCGGGCCCCTGCGGATGGGCTGCCGCAGGGTCCTAAAAGCCAGAATTAGTAATTTTTTATCGGGTTGAACAGAACAACTGAAAAGAGCTCACACAAAGTGTTTGTTATATGTGTGAGTGTGTAAACAAAACACATCATTCTTAATGTTTACTCGTGCATTCCACAGAGAGAAATCATTATCTTCACCAATTATTGATCAGCATTTTATTTCCTTTATTCACAGTGTAACTTCAGAGCGTTGAATCCCTTTAACATTTATTGAGAACCCATTGTCTTGTGGGCTCTTGTTTAGAAAGTGATGTCACAATGACCATTCCGTTCCCAAGGTGATCCTGTCTGTCCGCAGTATTCAGTGGGAAAGGGGGTTAAATCACACCGAGGATAATGAGCAGCCACCCACCAGTCTCTGCACTTTATTGTCCAGTGATCACCTCACCATCACACAGAAGCTCCTGATATAAACCTCCAGTGGGTGATGGTTGGTGCAGGGTCAGTGGTGGAGTTCCGCAGCGGGAGTGATCCTGGAGTAACCCTGTGGATGTTCCGGGTCGTGTATTTTTAGTTATCCTGGTGTCTAACACGCACACATCAATAAAACAGGGAATTCCTGGAAACACGCTGCAGGTCCTTCTTTATCTGGAGATCAAATGTCTGTTGTATAATTGTACCAGCAGTTAACAGGCTCCTGTGAACTCCACCCTCTGCTATTTTAATGCAGACTTCAACCAATTTATTTTAAACGGGTTAATTTTAAATGAGGTAACACCTGCCTTAAAATGGTAGACTCAGGACTGTCTCACACACACATATTAAATCCTCGTGGAATAATTACCAGTCATTTTTAGACTGGAAACTTAACCCTGCCGTTTCACTTTCAGTCAGGAACAGATCGCAGTTTGACACCAATCTCTGATTTGACAGCACGTTTCCAGCATTCACCGTTGTTCTTCCTGACTCTAAACACAGTTGTAAAGGAGCCTTCTGTTGCATGCCTAGGAGCTCTGACCCATGGAAGAGAGCGGCTGGGACACATTCCTTACAGGCCTCAAGATTAACCTGCACGGGGACATTGCTGTCAGTGAAGAGAGACGAGAAAGACCAAAGTGCCTTTTGCCCCTCTCAGTGTGGCCCTGAAGGACTGTGTCCAGGCTGTAGTTCTGTTCCCGCTGTACGATCCTCCCCCCAGATTGTCCTTTCTGAGCTCCAGCCAGGTGATGCTAAACACTCAGGTGGGAACAACAAAAATCCACAACAATGTGTTTAAAGCAAAGCTGATTTATTTGACATATATCCAGAATATTAAACTCCAGCCCAGTTACAGGGGTTATTAACATCAGCAGAAACAAACCCCAACTGTCAGAATGAACACGATTCAGTCCGGGATGTAATTAACAGCAGAAATAACATCAGAATCCAACTCCTGCAGTCACTTGTGAACTCGCTGGTGTGTCAGCAGGTGGGAAGCCTGAGTGAAGCCCTTCCCACACTCAGAGCAGAGGAACGGTCTCTCTCTGGTGTGAACTCGCTGGTGTCTCAGCAGGTGGGATGAACAAGTGAATCCCTTCCCACACTCGGAGCAGGTGAAATGCCTCTCCCCAGTGTGAACTCGCTGGTGGCTCAGCAGATCCTTTTTGCTTTTAAATTTCTTCTCACAGTCAGAAAATTTAAAAGGTCTATTAGTGTGAACTCGCTGGTGTGTCAGCAGGTTTGATGTCTGAGTGAATCCCTTCCCACACACGGAGCAGGTGAACGGCCTCTCCCCGGTGTGAACTCGCTGGTGTGTGAGCAGGTTGGATGAATTAGTGAATCCCTTCCCACACTCAGAGCAGGTGAACGGCCTCTCCCCAGTGTGAACTCACTGGTGTGTCAGCAGGTGCTGTTTGCTTTTAAATCTCTTCTCACAGTCAGAACATTAAAAAGGTCTATCATCAGTATGAACTCGCTGGTGTGTCAGCAGGTGGGATGACTGAGTGAAACCCTTCCCACACTCGGAGCAGGTGAATGGCCTCTTCCCGGTATGACTGCGCTTGTGTCTCGACAGGCCAGAGGATCGGCTGAAGCCTCGTCCACACACAGAACACGTGTACGGTTTCTCCCCGCTCTGAACGGTGCGTTCTGCTTCCATGCTCAAAGGTCCTGAAGAATCGAGTGACTCTGTCAGATCCTGAAGTGATGTTTGGTTTGAGTTTCCCGTCTGCAAAACCTCCCCATCGAACACCCTGCAAAATAAATTTACAACAGGAAAAAGGGAGGGTGAGAGAGAACCCACAAAAACACAAAGGCAGGTTGTGAAATTGAGCTGAATGAATCTGGGAATTTGTGGGGCCGGCACTAGATAAAAGTGACCATGAAAGCTGCCGGATTGTCATAAAAACCCAACTGGTTCACTAATGTCCTTCAGGGAAGGGAACCCGCCACCCGGTCTGGGCCTACACAAGACTCTGGTCTCTATGGGAGGAGAGAGAGCGAGGTGGGAGGGGGAGGAGTGAAGGAGTGACTTTATACATCTGTAACTCGACTAGACCTTTGACAGCACCTCCCAAACACGTAACCTCCACCACCTAGAAGGATAAGGGCAGCAGGTGCATGGGAACACCATCACCTCCCAGTTCCCCTCCAAGTCACACACTATCCTGACTTGGGCATATATCGCCGTTCCTACATCGTCGCTGGGTGAAAATCCTGGAACTCCTCACCTAACAGCATCCTGAGAGTACCTTCACCACACGGACTGCAGAGCTTCAAGAAGAACGCCCAGCATCACCTTCTCAACGGGCAACTGGGGACTGGCAATATATGCTGGCCTTGCTAGTGACACCCACATCGAATGAATTTTAAAAATCTGTTTATATAAAATGGATTGAAAGCCTCTACAGAAATACTTGTTCCTAAAACGATAATCTTTTACACTGTACGGACAGGGTCTGTTTAGCAACTTAATCTCCCCTGGAATCCACCTCCCTTCACAGTCCCACATTGGAAATTGTTGGGTCCCACTGGGCTCAGAAGTACTGGGGGTTAAACCCAGCAGGTTCTCCCCCCTCTCCACTCCAGCTCAAACTGACGCAACAAGAAAGACCTACACAGGAGGCCAGGGACCGAGTTCCACATCCACCGCCCACTCTGATGCTAACCGGCTCTGAATTGCTCCCTCTGCTGTGTCAATGCAAGTTGTTGTGTTTCTTGTCTGGGGGAGGTGCTGCACCCTGGGGTTAATGGTGCCGGGGCCCTGGCCGCACGTCCGCCGGCTCTGACTCGGGGCCTGAGACCCGCACTCGGTGTTGCTGAGGGACTCCAACCCTGGGACTGTACATGGGGATTCTAACCCTGGGACTGTACATGGGGATTCCAACCCTGGGACTGTACATGGGGATTCCAACCCTGGGACTGTACATGGGGATTCCAACCCTGGGACTGTACATGGGGATTCCAACCCTGGGACTGTACATGGGGATTCTAACCCTGGGACTGTACATGGGGATTCTAACCCTGGGGCTGTACATGGGGATTCCAGCCCTGGGACTGTACATGGGGATTCTAACCCTGGGACTGTACATGGGGATTCCAACCCTGGGCCTGTACATGGGGATTCCTATCCTGGGACTGTACATGGGGATTCTAACCCTGGGGCTGTACATGGGGATTCCAATCCTGGGACTGTACATGGGGATTCTAACCCTGGGGCTGTACATGGGGATTCCAATCCTGGGACTGTACATGGGGATTCCTATCCTGGGACTGTACATGGGGATTCCAGCCCTGGGACTGTACATGGGGATTCTAACTCTGGGACTGTACATGGGGATTCTAGCCCTGGGACTGTACATGGGGATTCTAACCCTGGGGCTGTACATGGGGATTCTAACCCTTGGAGTGTACAAGGGGGGCCCAGCTCTGGGGCTCTTCTGTTACAATTGTTCGAGATGTTAACCGTATGCTCTGCTTTTACCAGCGCCTTCAGGAGAGATGGTGAGAAATCCGAAGTGTGGAGAGTTTGAATCAAATACCAGATGGCTTGCATCCCTGGTTGCTAAGTGAATTGGGGAAGGAGATAGCGGAAGGGCTTGCCATAATTTTCCAAACTTCCCTCGATGCGGGGGAGGTGCCTGAGGATTGAAAAGTGGCAAATGTGACACCATTGTTGAAGAAAGGGTGTAAGGACAATCGAAGTAACTACAGGCCTGTCAGTTTAACATCAGTGGTCGGTAAAGTTTTAGAAACAATAATCAAGGAAAAAAATTAACGGGCATTTGGAGAGGTTTAAGCTAATTAAGGAGAGCCAACACGGATTTGTAAAAGGCAGATCGTGTTTGACTAATCTAATTGAATTTTTTGATGAAGTAACCGAGAGGATTGATGAAGGGAATGCAGTGGATGTTGTTTACATGGATTTTCGGAAGGCATTTGACAAAGTACCACAAGGAAGGCGGGTTAACAAAATTGAGGCTCATGGAATAGGTGGGTCAGTGGCAGCTTGGATAAGGAATTGGCTTAAGGACAGAAAACAGCGAGTTGTGGTAAATGGCAGTTTTTCAGACTGGAGGATGGTAGACAGTGGTGTTCCCCAAGGGTCAGTGCTGGGGCCACTGCTTTTTTTGATATATATAAATGACCTGGATATTGGAATACAGAGTAGAATTTCTAAATTTGCCGACGACACCAAACTTGGGGGTGTGGCAAACAGTGATGATGATATCAATCGACTGCAACATGACATAGAAAGGCTAGCAGAATGGGCAGACAAGTGGCAGAAGGAATTTAATACAGAGAAGTGTGAGGTGATGTATTTTGGCAGAAGGAACAGGGAGAGGCAATATACACTTAATGGCACAGTTTTAAAGAGTGTGCAGGGACAGAGGGACCTGGGAGTTAATGTGCATAGGTCCCTGAAGGTGGCAGGACATATTGAGAGAGTGGTTAACAAAGCATATGGGATCTTGGGTTCATAAATAGAGGTATTGAGTACAAAAGTAGAGAAGTTATGCTGAACCTGTATAAAGCGCTGGTTAGGCCACAACTGGAGTATTGCATCCACTTCTGGTCACCACACTTTCGGAAGGATGTGAAGGCCCTTGAGATGATGCAGAGGAGATTTACCAGAATGGTTCCAGGGATGGGTGATCTTAGCTGCAAGGACAGGTTGGAGAAGCTGGATTTGTTTTCATTAGAGCAATGGAGGTTGAGGTGTGATTTGATAGAGGTGTACAAGATTATGACGTGTTTGGTTAGGCTAGATGGGGAAAGGCTGTTCCCACTAGTTGATGGGACAAGGACTAGGGGACACAGATTTAGGTTTTGGGCAAGAGCTACAAGGGGATGTGAGGAAAAACTTTTTTACACAGTGAGTGGTGAGGACCTGGAACTCGCTGCCGACGGAAGTGGTGGAAGCAGAGACACTTAATGTTTTCAAGGGGAGACTGGATAGGCACTTGAGGGAAATAAACTTGCAGGGCTACGGGGATAGAGCAGGGGA
This sequence comes from Squalus acanthias, assembly GCA_030390025.1. Classification (NCBI taxonomy): domain Eukaryota; kingdom Metazoa; phylum Chordata; class Chondrichthyes; order Squaliformes; family Squalidae; genus Squalus; species Squalus acanthias. The sequence continues at coordinate 181,106 of JASTWF010000773.1, read as the reverse complement.
ATGGGATTGAATGGGTTGCTGTACAGTGAGCCGGCATTGACTCGATGGGCCGAATCGCCTCCTCAGTGCCGGCATGACTCTATGAAGGTGCTGACTCTGGCTGGGTTCAGTTCCACATTTACTGGTTCCCCTCCCTCTCCTCCCCTGAAGGTGCTGACTCTAGCTGGGTTCAATTCTACACTCACTGGTTCCCCTCCCTCTCCTCCCCTGAAGGTGCTGACTCTGGCTGGGTTCAGTTCTACATTCACTGGTTCCCCTCCCTCTCCTCCCCTGAAGGTGCTGACTCTGGCTAGGTTCAGTTCTACACTCACTGGTTCCCCTCCCTCTCCTCCCCTGAAGGTGCTGACTCTGGCTGGGTTCAGTTCTACACTCACTGGTTCCCCTCCCTCTCCTCCCCTGAAGGTGCTGACTCTGGCTGGGTTCAGTTCTACACTCACTGGTTTCCCTCCCTCTCCTCCCCTGAAGGTGCTGACTCTGGCTGGGTTCAGTTCTACACTCACTGGTTCCCCTCCCTCTCCTCCCCTGAAGGTGCTGACTCTGACTGGGTTCAGTTCACTTACTGGGACCCTGAAGCCACGCCCCCTAGTGGCTACTTTACAAAGATGGCCACGCATGCGCTCTGCAGTGCGATGAAGCAAGATGGCGACGCAAAAACCCTCAGCGCTGCTTTTTAAAGATAGGCGCCGTTAACCCGGGCCTAGTTCCTGGGAAAAAGCCTCCGAGCTGCAAACACGGAACCTGTAGGTTCTCATTCGGGGCTTGCGGCCTACACCAGGTGTTTATGAAACTCACCCGCCGTGTGTGTTACCTCCCTGCGCCCGCTGATTCGTAATCGGCGCAAAATCCGTGACTGCCGCTGACGCCCGCTCACTGCGCTCGCCCGGCTCTGGTCACAGTGACACTGCGCATGCTCCAAATACAGGCGCGCACTGCGCCTGCGCACTGGGCTCCTCCAGTGTGAATGGGGCACATCTCCCCCGCGGGGCATGCTGGGGAACATTGAAAGCCCCAATTAGTGAATGGAGAATGAGTTTCTGTGATCCCATTGAAGAAAATTCATCAATAATTCACACTGAAACCCAAGTGCACATGCACTCTGCCTTGGTTCTGTCCTGGATGTGATTAATAACAGAATCCAACCCCCTGCAGTCACATGAGAACTCACTGGAGTCTCAGCAGGTGGGGTGAATTTCTTCCCACACACAGGATATTGAATCAGCCTCTCTCCAGTATCAATGCGCTGATCGTGCATCAGCTGCTTTGAACTTGAAAAGATTTTCTCACTGTCAAGAGTATTTAAAGCAACTGTTCTCAATGTGGACACTCTGGAGTGTGAACAGGTGGGGCAACGGAGTGAATCCCTTCCCACACGTGAAGTATCTGAACGGTCTCTCTCCGGTGTGACTGTGCTGGTGTGTCAGTAAATGGGATGATCGATAGAATCCCTTTCCACATACAGAGCAGTGAACGGATTCTCCCCATTACGAACTTTCTGGTGTGTCAGTAAGTTAGATGAGCGACTGAATCGCCTTCCACATTCAGCAGGTGAATGGCCTCTCAAGGTGTGAACTCGCTGGTGTGCCTTTGGCTCCCAGGAGCTTTTAGAGCTCTTCCCACAGTCAGAACATTTAAACGGTCTCTCCGCAGTGTGAACTCGCTGGTGTCTCAGCAGCTGGGATGGGTGAGTGAATCCCTTCCCACAGATGGAGGTGAACAGCCTCTCCCCGCTGTGAACTTGCTGGACCGAGTGAAACACTTCCCAAAATAGGAGTTGGGAAATGGCCTCTCGCCAGTGTGAGCAGGCTGCTGATTCGTCAGATTCCCAGAGATTTTAAAGCTTTTCCCACAGTCAGAACATTTAAACGGTCTCTCATCAATGTGAACAAGCGGGTGTGTCAGCAGGTTGGATTTCTGACTGAATCCACCACACAGAGCAGGTGAACGGACTGTCTGCTGTGTGACTGCGCCGATGAACGTCCCACCTAGACGGGGAAGTGAATCCCTGCCCGCCGTCCCCATCTTTACCCGGTTTGCCCTCGGTTTGACGGTACACGTGTCTCACCAGGACAGGTGATCGGCAGAATCTGGGTCCACACACGGAACACGTGTGCGGTCGGTCCGCGCTGCAATTGCTGCTCTCTCCTTCCATGGGCAAAGGCTGATGATATTCAGGTCCTGAGGAATGGAGCGACTGTCAGATCCTGACCTGATGTTTGGTTTGAGCTAACTGTCTGTAAACGCTCCAGGACTAACACCGTGAAAACGGAGTGTAGAAAGGGGTAAGAGGGAGAAAGCTGTCTCATGTCCCCCTTTCCCAGCCCAGGGGCAGTGAAGCTGATTTTCAGGCCCAGCTGCTGCCCAGGTTGGCTGAAATACCCACAAGCCCTCGCGCTCCGGCCGCCGCTGACACTGCGCATGCGCCTAATGGCCACGCCCACTCCGCAGAGAGAAGCGCGCGCGAGGAGATAAATCAAAACAAAATCCAACCCGGAGCGTCCGAGCGCCTCCTCCCTCCCCCGGCACCGAGCGAGCGACCGCAGCCCGACTGGGACACGTGACCAATCCCGTCGCCGTGACTGAAAGTCCACTCCGACCAATAGGGAAAGGGTGGGTGGAGCCTGGAGGACTGAGGCGGCGGCGGGTCCGCCAACCAATCAGGGAGCCCGAGGGGCGGGACTTCCGCCGCCTGCACCCCTCGCTGCGGAGCCAGGGGGAATGCAGCAGAGGGCGCTCTTCTGAATTCAGGCTCAGGCAGGTTGGAGCAGAGCAGAGGGAACTGGACTCTGCACTGGGCTTCACTCTGGCATGTTGGAGCAGAGGGAACTGGACTCTGTACTGGGCTTCACTCTGGCATCGAGCAGAGCAGAGGGAACTGGACTCTGCACTGGGCTTCACTCTGGCATGTTGGAGCAGAGGGAACTGGACTCTGTACTGGGCTTCACTCTGGCATCGAGCAGAGCAGAGGGAACTGGACTCTGCACTGGGCTTCACTCTGACATGGAGCAGAGCAGAGGGAACTGGACTCTGCACTGGGCTTCACTCTGGCATGTTGGAGCAGAGGGAACTGGACTCTGCACTGGGCTTCACTCTGGCATGGAGCAGAGCAGAGGGAACTGGACTCTGCACTGGGCTTCACTCTGGCATGTTGGAGCAGAGGGAACTGGACTCTGTACTGGGCTTCACTCTGGCATCGAGCAGAGCAGAGGGAACTGGACTCTGCACTGGGCTTCACTCTGGCATGTTGGAGCAGAGGGAACTGGACTCTGTACTGGGCTTCACTCTGGCATCGAGCAGAGCAGAGGGAACTGGACTCTGCACTGGGCTTCACTCTGGCATGGAGCAGAGCAGAGGGAACTGGACTCTGCACTGGGCTTCACTCTGGCATGTTGGAGCAGAGCAGAGGGAACTGGACTCTGCACTGGGCTTCACTCTGGCATGGAGCAGAGCAGAGGGAACTGGACTCTGCACTGGGCTTCACTCTGGCATGTTGGAGCAGAGGGAACTGGACTCTGCACTGGGCTTCACTCTGGCATGGAGCAGAGCAGAGGGAACTGGACTCTGCACTGGGCTTGACTCCGCGCCGGGCTGTACTCTGCGCCGGGCTGTACTCTGCGCCGGGCTGTACTCCGCGCCGGGCTGTACTCCGCGCCGGGCTGTACTCCGCGCCGGGCTGTACTCCGCGCGGGGCTGTACTCCGCGCTGGGCTTCACTCCCTCAGCACTGCACTGGAATGGCAGCCTCGAGTTTTGTGCTGAAGTCTCTGGAGTGGGACTTCCACCCACAACTTTCTGACTCAGAGGCGAGAGTACTACCGCTTGAGCCATGTCTGACAGTCTGTATCTAACCTGTGCTGTAATTTGCCCTGGGAGTATTTGAATCATAGAAAAATTATGACAGCGAAGGAGGCCATTCAGCCCATCTTGTCCGTGCCGGCCGACAAAGAGTTATCCACCCTAATCCCACCTTCCAGCTCTTGGTCCGTAGCCTTGCAGGTTTTTGCCACTCTCCCTTGGATCCCATGGGCTTTTACTTTTTTGATCAGCCTGCCATGTGGCACTTTGTCAAAAGCCCTGTTAAAATCCATAAGATCTTTGGGTTTTCTTTGATTCTATTTGCCAGTATTTTTTTCATGCCCTCTTTTTGCTTTCCTAATTTCCTTCTCAATTTCACCCTTACACTTTCTATACTCTTCTCGGCTTTCTGCAGTATTGAGCTCACGCTATCTGATCGAGGCTTCCCTTTTTGGCCTTATCTTACCCTGTAAGCACCTTGTCATCCAGGGGGCTCTAAGTTTAGCAGTTCTACCCTTTTTCTTTGTGGGAACATGTTTACCCTGAACTCCATGTATCTCCCTCTTGAATGCCTCCCACTGCTCTGACACTGATTTACCTTCAAGTAACTGTTTCCAGTCCACTTCTGCTAAATCACTTCTCAACCTCGTAAAATTGGCCTTCCCCCAATTTAGAACCCTTACTCCTGTTTTTTCTTTGTCCTTATGCATAATTATGCCAAAACGAACTGAATTATGATCACTGCCCCCAATATGCTCCCCCACTGATACTCCTTCCACCTGCCCAGCTTCATTCCCCAAAACCAAATCCACAACTGCCCCCGCTGTTGATGGGATTGCTGTGTGTTGGCTAAAAAAGTTCTCCAGAATGCAATTTCAGAATTCTGTGCCCTCTATCCCTTTCCCACTGGTTGTATCCCAGTTAATATTGGGGTCATTGAAATCCCCCTCTATTACTGCCCTATTGTTTTTGCACTTGTCAGAAATTTGCCTACAAATTTGCTCTTCGATCTCCCTGGGACTGTTTGGGGGTCTAGCGTACACTCCCAGCAGTGTGAGTGCCCCTTTTTAGTTCTTTAGTTCAACCCATATGGCCTCATTTGATGATCCTTCGAACATATCCTCCCTCCTCACAGCTGGAATTGTCTCTTTAATCAATACTGCGACCCACCCTCCTTTTTAACCCCCCTCTCTATCTCGTCTGAAAACCCTGTAACCAGGAATGTTGAGCTGCCAGTCCTGCCCTTCTTGCAGCCATGTCTCAGTAATGGCGATTATATCAGACTCCCACGTGTCTATCTGTGCCCTCAGCTCATCTCCCTTATTTCCTAGACTCCTTGCATTACAGTATACACCATTTAGCATTGCCAAACTGCCTTGTTGTCTATTTCCCAGCCCTTGTTTCCTCTGCCTTCCAAACTCACTTACTAATTTTCTGGGCCTCGCTCTCTCTCCCACTGCTTAAATCCTTGGTGTCCTCGCTCAGTCTCCACCCAGGGCCGCTGCCGGTGAGTCTGGGCCTCGCTCTCTCTCCCACTGCTTAAATCCTCGGTGTCCTCGCTCAGTCTCCACCCAGGGCCGCCGGTGAGTCTGGGCCTCGCTCTCTCTCCCACTGCTTAAATCCTCGGTGTCCTCGCTCAGTCTCCACCCAGGGCCGCCGGTGAGTCTGGGCCTCGCTCTCTCTCCCACTGCTTAAATCCTCGGTGTCCTCGCTCAGTCTCCACCCAGGGCCGCCGGTGAGTCTGGGCCTCGCTCTCTCTCCCACTGCTTAAATCCTCGGTGTCCTCGCTCAGTCTCCACCCAGGGCCACTGGTGAGTCTGGGCCTCACTCTCTCTCCCACTGCTTAAATCCTCGGTGTCCTCGCTCAGTCTCCACCCAGGGCCGCTGCTGGTGAGTCTGGGCCTCGCTCTCTCTCCCACTGCTTAAATCCTCGGTGTCCTCGCTCAGTCTCCACCCAGGGCCGCTGCTGGTGAGTCTGGGCCTCGCTCTCTCTCCCACTGCTTAAATCCTCGGTGTCCTCGCTCAGTCTCCACCCAGGGCCGCTGCTGCTGCTGGTGAGTCTGCAGAGGCTTTTCATCCATTTTACGTACACAGTTTTTAAAACAACATTCTTTGGATGTGGGTGTCAGTAGCAAGGCCAACATATATTGCCAGTCCTCAGTTACCCGTTGAGAAGGTGATGCTGGGCCTTCTTCTTGAACCTCTGCAGTCCGTGTGGTGAAGGTACTCTCAGAATGCTGCTGAAATGTGTCCCAGCCGCTCTCTTCCATGGGTCAGAGTTCCTGGGCTCGGAACAGAAGGCTCCTTTACAACTGTGTTTAGAGTCAGGAAGAACAATGGTGAATGAGTGTGAGCTGAGCATGCGCGGCTCCAGCGGGCGAGAGGGAAGCGGGTTAATAAACCCCAGGAGAAAGAGTGAGTGGTCAGGGAGCGTCTGTAAATGGAGGAGAAAGAGTGAGTGGACAGGGAGCGTCTGTAAATGGAGGAGAATGAGTGAGCGGGCAGGGAGCATCTGTAAATGGAGGAGAAAGAATAAGTGGTCAGGGAGCGTCTGTAAATGGAGGAGAAAGAGTGAGTGGTCAGGGAGCCTCTGTAAATGGAGGAGAAAGGGTGAGTGGTCAGGGAGCGTCTGTAAATGGAGGAGAAATGGTGAGTGGTCAGGGAGCGTCTGTAAATGGAGAAAAAAGGGTGAGTGGTCAGGGAGCGTCTGTAAATGGAGGAGAAAGGGTGAGTGGTCAGGGAGCGTCTGTAAATGGAGGAGAAAGAGTGAGTGGTCAGGGAGCATCTGTAAATGGTGGAGAAACGGTGAGTGGTCAGGGAGCGTCTGTAAATGGAGGAGAAAGAGTGAGTGGTCAGGGAGCATCTGTAAATGGAGGAGAAAGGGTGAGTGGTCAGGGAGCGTCTCTAAATGGAGGAGAAAGGGTGATTGGTCAGGGAGCGTCTATAAATGGAGGGGAAATGGTGAGTGGTCAGGGAGGGTCTGTAAATGGAGGAGAAAGGGTGAGTGGTCAGGGAGCTTCGGTAAATGGAGTAGAAAGAGTGAGTGGTCAGGGAGCGTCTGTAAATGAAGGAGAAAGGGTGAGTGGTCAGGGAGCATCTGTAAATGGAGGTGAAAGGGTGAGTGGTCAGGGAGTATCTGGAAATGGAGGAGAAATGGTGAGTGGTCAGGGAGCGTCTGTAAATGGATGAGAAAGAGTGAGTGGGCAGGGAGCGTCTGTAAATGCAGGAGAAAGAGTGAGTGGTCAGGCAGCATCTGTAAATAGAGGATAAAGAGTGAGTGGTCAGGGAGCGTCTGTAAATGGACGAGAAAGGGTGAGTGGTCAGGGAGCGTCTGTAAATGGAAGAGAAAGGGTGAGTGGTCAGGGAGCGTCTGTAAATGGAGGAGAAAGAGTGAGTGGTCAGGGAGCTTCGGTAAATGGAGGAGAAAGAGTGAGTGGTCAGGGAGCGCCTGTAAAGGGAGGAGAAAGAGTGAATGGTCAGGGAGCGTCTGTAAATGGAGGAGAAAGAGTGAGTGGTCAGGGAGTGTCTGTAAATGGATGAGAAAGAGAGAGTGGTCAGGGAGAGTCTGTAAATGGAGGAGAAAGAGTGAGTGGGCAGGCAGCATCTGTAAATAGAGGATAAAGAGTGAGTGGTCAGGGAGTGTCTGTAAATGGAGGAGAAAGGGTGAGTGGTCAGGGAGCGTCTGTAAATGGAGGAGAAAGAGTGAGTGGTCAGGGAGTGTCTGTAAATGGAGGAGAAAGGGTGTGTGGTCAGGGAGCGCCTGTAAAGGGAGGAGAAAGGGTGTGTGGTCAGGGAGCGTCTGTAAATGGAGGAGAAAGAGTGAGTGGTCAGGGAGCATCTGTAAATGGTGGAGAAAGGGTGAGTGGTCAGGGAGCGTCTATAAATGGAGGTGAAAGGGTGAGTGGTCAGGGAGCATCTGTAAATGGAAGAGAAAGGGTGAGTGGTCAGGGAGCGTCTCTAAATGGAGGAGAAAGGGTGATTGGTCAGGGAGCGTCTGTAAATGGAGGGGAAATGGTGAGTGGTCAGGGAGGGTCTGTAAATGGAGGAGAAAGGGTGAGTGGTCAGGGAGCATCTCTAAATGGAGGAGAAAGGGTGATTGGTCAGGGAGCGTCTGTAAATGGAGGGGAAATGGTGAGTGGTCATGGAGGGTCTGTAAATGGAGGAGAAAGGGTGATTGGTCAGGGAGCGTCTGTAAATGGAGGAGAAAGAGTGAGTGGACAGAGAGCGTCTGTAAATGGAGGAGAAAGGGTGAGTGGTCAGGGAGCTTCAGTAAATGGAGGAGAAAGAATAAGTGGTCAGGGAGCGTCTGTAAATGGAGGAGAAAGAGTGAGTGGTCAGGGAGCCTCTGTAAATGGAGGAGAAAGGGTGAGTGGTCAGGGAGCGTCTGTAAATGGAGGAGAAATGGTGAGTGGTCAGGGAGCGTCTGTAAATGGAGAAAAAAGGGTGAGTGGTCAGGGAGCGTCTGTAAATGGAGGAGAAAGGGTGAGTGGTCAGGGAGCGTCTGTAAATGGAGGAGAAAGAGTGAGTGGTCAGGGAGCATCTGTAAATGGAGGAGAAAGGGTGAGTGGTCAGGGAGCGTCTCTAAATGGAGGAGAAAGGGTGATTGGTCAGGGAGCGTCTATAAATGGAGGGGAAATGGTGAGTGGTCAGGGAGGGTCTGTAAATGGAGGAGAAAGGGTGAGTGGTCAGGGAGCTTCGGTAAATGGAGTAGAAAGAGTGAGTGGTCAGGGAGCGTCTGTAAATGAAGGAGAAAGGGTGAGTGGTCAGGGAGCATCTGTAAATGGAGGTGAAAGGGTGAGTGGTCAGGGAGTATCTGGAAATGGAGGAGAAATGGTGAGTGGTCAGGGAGCGTCTGTAAATGGATGAGAAAGAGTGAGTGGGCAGGGAGCGTCTGTAAATGCAGGAGAAAGAGTGAGTGGTCAGGCAGCATCTGTAAATAGAGGATAAAGAGTGAGTGGTCAGGGAGCGTCTGTAAATGGACGAGAAAGGGTGAGTGGTCAGGGAGCGTCTGTAAATGGAGGAGAAAGGGTGAGTGGTCAGGGAGCGTCTGTAAATGGATGAGAAAGAGTGAGTGGTCAGGGAGCATATGTAAATGGTGGAGAAAGGGTGAGTGGTCAGGGAGCGTCTGTAAATGGAGGAGAAAGAGTGAGTGGTCAGGGAGCATCTGTAAATGGAGGAGAAAGGGTGAGTGGGCAGGCAGCATCTGTAAATAGAGGATAAAGAGTGAGTGGTCAGGGAGTGTCTGTAAATGGAGGAGAAAGGGCGAGTGGTCAGGGAGCGTCTGTAAATGGAGGAGAAAGAGTGAGTGGTCAGGGAGTGTCTGTAAATGGAGGAGAAAGGGTGTGTGGTCAGGGAGCGCCTGTAAAGGGAGGAGAAAGGGTGAGTGGTCAGGGAGCATCTGTAAATGGAGGAGAAAGAGTGAGTGGTCAGGGAGCATCTGTAAATGGTGGAGAAAGGGTGAGTGGTCAGGGAGCGTCTGTAAATGGAGGTGAAAGGGTGAGTGGTCAGGGAGCGTCTGTAAATGGAAGAGAAAGGGTGAGTGGTCAGGGAGCGTCTCTAAATGGAGGAGAAAGGGTGATTGGTCAGGGAGCGTCTGTAAATGGAGGAGAAAGGGTGAGTGGTCAGGGAGCGTCTCTAAATGGAGGAGAAAGGGTGATTGGTCAGGGAGCGTCTGTAAATGGAGGGGAAATGGTGAGTGGTCATGGAGGGTCTGTAAATGGAGGAGAAAGGGTGAGTGGTCAGGGAGCTTCGGTAAATGGAGTAGAAAGAGTGAGTGGTCAGGGAGCATCTGGAAATGGAGGTGAAAGGGTGAGTGGTCAGGGAGTATCTGGAAATGGAGGAGAAATGGTGAGTGGTCACGAAGCGCCTGTAAAGGGAGTAGAAAGAGTGAATGGTCAGGGAGCGTCTGTAAATGGAGGAGAAAGAGTGAGTGGTCAGGGAGTGTCTGTAAATGGAGGAGAAAGAGTGAGTGGGCAGGCAGCATCTGTCAATAGAGAATAAGGAGTGAGTGGTCAGGGAGTGTCTGTAAATGGAGGAGCAAGAGTGAATGCTCAGGGAGCGTCTGTAAATGGAGGATAAAGAGTGAGAGGTCAGGGAGCGTCTGTAAATGGAGGAGAAATGGAGAGTGGTCAGGGAGCGTCTGTCAATGGAGGAGAAAGGGTGAGTGGTCATGGAGCGCCTGTAAAGGGAGGAGAAAGAGTGAGTGGTCAGGGAGCATCTGTAAATGGAGGAGAAAGAGTGAGTGGGCAGGGAGCATCTGTAAATGGAGGAGAAAGGGTGAGTGGTCAGGGAGCGTCTGTAAATGGAGGAGAAAGGGTGTGTGGTCAGGGAGCGCCTGTAAAGGGAGGAGAAAGAGTGAATGGTCAGGGAGTGTCTGTAAATGGATGAGAAAGAGAGAGTGGTCAGGGAGCGTCTGTAAATGGAGGAGAAATGGTGATGAGTCAGTGAGAGGGATCGTTCACTTGCTCCATGTGTGGGAAGGGATTCATGCTGCGATCCCACTTGGTGAGACACCAACATATTAACACTGATCAGAACCTGTTCACGTGTTCTCACTGTGCGAAGAGATTCACAAACTCATCCCACCTGATGAGGCACCTGTGTATTCACACCGGGGAGAGGCCATTCACCTGCTCCGTGTGTGGAAAGGGATTCACTCAGTCATGCAATCTGCTGACACACCAGCGAGTTCACACTGGGGAGAGGCTGTTCACCTGCTCCGGGTGTGGGAAGGGATTTAACCAGTCCTCTCACCTGCTGACACACCAGCGAGTTCACACTGGGGAGAGGCTGTTCACCTGCTCCGGGTGTGGGAAGGGATTTAACCAGTCATCGCCCCTGCTGACACACCAACAAGTTCACAAGTGACTGCAGGGGTTGGATTCTGCTGTTATTGCTGCTGTTAATCACATCCTGGACTGAATTGTGTTCATTCTGACTGTTGGAGTTTGTTACTGCTGATGTTAATAACCCCTATAACTGGGCTGGAGTTTAATATTCTGGATATCTGTCAAATAAATCAAAGGGTGAAAGGTCAGAGTCACACTTGTCCCTGAAAGGGGGGTAAAAATGCTGCTGATTGTGTTTCCCTCCAGTGGAGTTTATTGTTACTTTTACCAAATACTCTTTAAAGGGATTTCCCAAATACTGACAACTATCTCAAATGGAGCTAAAATCTGTGTAGGTTTTGGGGCAATAATGTTCAGAGACAAACATGTTTTAACATAAAATGGTTAAAATACATTGCCATTAAATGTCTGATATAATGGGCATTGTGAGAGAGAGAAGTTTAGTCTGAGTTAGAAACTCAAACAGGCGCTTCACTGCAGACAGGTTGCCATGGCAACACTGATAAGACATTCCATTCCACTGAGTGGAAACTGTAATCAGATCAGGGGAAAGAACAGGGTTTGTCTGTTAATATAAGCTTAAACCAGGTGAGTAAAAGAATAGATGAGATTATAATGTGTGGTGTTTATACCTATAACTGTGAAACTGTAAAATAACATCATTAACAGCAGGCAGGGTAGTTTAGGGATAATGAGAACATTACTGAAGAAAAGCAACTCCGGGAACCAGGAAAGGTGTCCTTGTAAATCACAGATTAGAGAAGTTCCAGCTGTCTTTCCCTCGCTTCCTGCCAAAACCCAGCAGAGAAGACAAAGAAGAGTCAGGTGCCAGAGATGGATCACTACAGGGTATAAAAGTGAGGGGATCCTGATGTAAGGGGGCAGTCGGGACTGGAGACACCGGAGATCAAGCTCAGGGCGTCCGAGGTTCCATCCAGCGGGCTGACCTCGTGTAAGTTACTGTGGACACGCGGGACTTGCAAGTTTACTCTGATTGATGGATCAATGTAAGGTACGGTAGAGGACAGAGAATCTGCTCATCTTATATTTCTAATAAGGTATTAAAGTTGCTGACACGAGACTCTCGAACCTGCTAATGAATAAGACAAGGCATCAGCTGGAATCTTACACCTCTTTACTGTTCTGTTCCTCTACTCCTTTTAAACTTTTACCATTTAATGTAGATTTCCTACTTTTTTCTTCCTCCCAAAATGCATCACCTCATAATTCTCTGCATTAAATTTCAGCTGACATCTACCTGCCCCATTTACTAACCTGTGTATTCACACTGAAGTCACTTACAGTCCTCTTCACAGTTGGCCAGGGTCCCTATTTTGGACTCATCTGGAGATTTTGATCTTGTGCCCCACATACCCAAGCCCAGATCATTTCTCTATATTGAGAAGAGCAGTGGTCCCAACACTGACCCTGGGGGACACCACTGTGGACATCCCTCCAGTCTGAAGAACATCCATTACCCACTACTCTCTGTTTTCTGCCCTTTACCCAACTTCCTATCCACGCTGCCCCACTCCCTTTAATACCGTCAGCCTTCATTTGATCAACAAGCCTCCTGTCCGGCACCTTATCAAACACCTTTTGACAATCCATCTCCACAACATCCACTGCATTTCCTTTCTCACTACACTGTGTTATTTCCTGAAATAATCCCTGCTGTCTGTCCTGAGTGAATCCATTTCACTGCCAAATGTTGCAATCTTTGCTCCACCCCACAGGGTTCCATCTGTTCAAAGCCACAACAGAAAGGTCCAGTTTTCTCCTGGAGTTTGAGAGAAATCAGCTTCAACAATGAGGCAGAGTTTCAGCCAATGAGAGAGATCCGGGCTCAGCCCCGCCCACTGGGTGCCGCAAGCCCCGCCCCTCACACACTCCGATTGTTTGGAGGACCAGGCGCCCGCTCGGTCCTCCAGCCCCGTCCCTATTGGTCGGCAGCTCCCGTCAATCACCCGGGCAGTGTGAGCTGAGCATGCGCGGGAGAGGCTCATTGTTGGGCAGTGGCGGGGACTGAGTGACCCGACAGGAGAAACAACAAGTGGCCTTGACACAGCAGAGGGAGCAACTCCGAGCCGGTTAGCATCAGGGTGGGCGGTGGATGTGGAACTCGCTCCCTGGCCTCCTGTGTAGGGCTTTCTTGTTGCATCAGTTTGAGCTGGAGTGGAGAGGGGGGAGAAGCTGCTGGGTTTAACCCCCAGTACTTCAGAGCCCAGTGGGACCCAACAATTTCCAATGTGGGACTGTGAAGGGAGGTGGATTCCAGGGGAGATTAAGTTGCTAAACAGACACTGTCCGTACAGTATAAAAGATTATCGTTTTAGGTACAAGTATTTCTGTAGAGGCTTTCAATCCATTTTATATATACAGATTTTTTTAATTCATTCGATGTGGGTGTCACTAGCAAGGCCAGCATATATTGCCAGTCCCCAGTTGCCCGTTGAGAAGGTGATGCTGGGCCTTCTTCTTGAAGCTCTGCAGTCCGTGTGGTGAAGGTACTCTCAGAATGCTGTTAGGGAGGGAGTTCCAGGATTTTCACCCAGCGACGATGTAGGAACGGCGATATATGCCCAAGTCAGGATAGTGTGTGACTTGGAGGGGAACTGGGAGGTGATGGTGTTCCCATGCACCTGCTGCCCTTGTCCTTCTAGGTGGTGGAGGTCGCGTGTTTGGGAGGTGCTGTCAAAGTTCTAGTCGAGTTACAGATGTATAAAGTCACTCTCCTTCACCCCTCCGCCTCCCACCTCGCTCTCTCTCCTCCCATAGAGGCCAGAGTCTTGTGTCGGCCCAGACCGGGTGGCGGGTTCCCTTCCCTGAAGGACATTAATGAACCAGTTGGGTTTTTATGACAATCCGGCAGCTTTCATGGTCACTTTTTTCTAGTGCCGGCCCCACAAATTCCAAGATTCATTCAGCTCAATTTCACAACCTGCCTTTGTGTTTTTGTGGGTTCTCTCTCACCCTCCCTTTTTCCTGTTTTAAATTAATTTTACAGGGTGTTAGAAGGAGAGGATTTGCAGACAGGAAACTCAAACCAAACACCACTTCAAGATCTGACAGAGTCGCTCAATTCATCAGGACCTTTGAACATGGAAGCAGAAAGCACCGTTCAGAGCGGGGAGAAACCGTACACGTGTTCTGTGTGTGGACGAGGCTTCAGCTGATCCTCTGGCCTGTTGAGACACAAGCGCAGTTACACCGGGGAGAAACCATGTAAATGTGGGGACTGTGGGAAGCGATTCAACTACCCGTGTGAGCTGGAAACACATCGTCGAGTTCACACTGGGGAGAGACCGTTCACCTGCTCCGAGTGTGGGAAGGGATTCACTCAGTCATCCAACCTGCTGAAACACCAGCGAGTTCACAAGTGACTGCAGAGGTTGGATTCTGATGTTTTTGCTGCTGTTAATTATATCCCGGACTGAATCGTGTTCATTCTGACAGTTCGGGTTTGTTTCTGCTGATGTAAATAACCCCTGTAACTGGGCTGGAGTTTAATATTCTGGATATATGTCAAATAAATCAGCTTTGCTTTAAACACATTGTTGTGGATTTTTGTTGTTCTCACCTGAGTGTTTAGCATCACCTGGCTGGAGCTCAGAAAGGACAATCTGGGGGGAGGATCGTACGGCGGGAACAGAACTACAGCCTGGACACAGTCCTTCAGGGCCACACTGAGGGGCAAACGGCACTTTGGTCTTTCTCGTCTCTCTTCACTGAAACCAAGGTCGCCGTGCGGGTTAATCTTGAGGCCTGTAAGGTCCAGGTGATTTCCACCCAAGGGTGTTTAAAGAGATCGGACGGGTGCTCTGTGAGCCCCTTGCCCGTGTCTTCAGCTCAGTAGAGTCAGGGATTGCTCCCTGAGATTGGAAGGTAGCTCACATAGTTCCCATTTTCCAAATTAGGGACAAATCAGAGCCAGGGAACTAGAGGCCCATCAGTGTGATATCAATCACAGGGAAGGTGCCTGAAGGGATCCTAAGGGAACAAGAGGCCCATCAGTGTGATATCGATCACAGGGAAGGTGCCTGAAGGGATCCTAAGAGAACAAGAGGCCCATCAGTGTGATATCGATCACAGGGAAGGTGCCTGAAGGGATCCTAAGAGAACTAGAGGTCCATCAGTGTGATATCGATCACAGGGAAGGTGCCTGAAGGGATCCTGAGGGAACAAGAGGCCCATCAGTGTGATATCGATCACAGGGAAGGTGCCTGAAGGGATCCTAAGGGAACAAGAGGCCCATCAGTGTGATATCGATCACAGGGAAGGTGCCTGAAGGGATCCTAAGAGAACTAGAGGCCCATCAGTGTGATATCGATCACAGGGAAGGTGTCTGAAGGGATCCTAAGGATCTAAGAGAACTAGAGGCCCATCAGTGTGATATCAATCACAGGGAAGGTGCCTGAAGGGATCCTAAGAGAACTAGAGGTCCATCAATGTGATATCAATCACAGGGAAGGTGCCTGAAGGGATCCTAAGAGAACTAGAGGTCCATCAGTGTGATATCGATCACAGGGAAGGTGCCTGAAGGGATCCTAAGAGAACTGGAGGCCCATCAGTGTGATATCGATCACAGGGAAGGTGCCTGAAGGGAACTGTGGAAGTGCATTTTGTCTCGGACACAAAATGGCTTCCTAGACACAAAGAGTGATCCAAAATGGCCGACTCTGACTTGTTTGGGAAAAGAAAGAAGTTGTTTATGACTTCTCATGGAAATGAAATTAAACTTTGCAGACTATCTTGTTTTCATAGTACAGAACAAAAAGGCTTCTTCTAATCAACTTGAGATAACCAAGGACTAGTGAAGTAAACAGCCAGGTGCTTTGGCCTTGGTGGGAGAAGAAGAACAGACAGACAGACTCCATTTTGTCGAGATTAGCTAGTCTCATCGTAAGGCATTTCTTATGTTTTTTTTAACTTTTAACTTAGCTTACCTTAAACAACATGTCATGTGATATGGGAAGCTTGTGTTTTCAGTGTATAAGGTCTTCCATTTTCTGTGATTCTTCAGTGTGTCATCGTAGCTATTTGGCTACGGTTGCATTCTCCTTGCAAGTAAAGTAAATAATAAAGCCTTCTTTGACGATATTGTTTCAAGAGTCTTACTCGGAAGTCGAAACTTCGACAGTATTTCTTGGAGGTTCCACCGAGATCGCTTGCTACCTTTCGGTAAGTCACGGACAAAAGACACCATGAATTTCTAGTGACAAATCCTGAATGGCCACAGTGATTTTTTATCACAAAAAGGATTTCTCATTAGATACTGAATTAGTGTAGTCTGTTTCTTCCGACAGGAGCACTGCGATTGTTAAGACTCGTGTTTTAGATTTGAGTTGAATCTTGTAACTTTTGCTTTTTAACGTTAAAAAAAAAGGGAGGAGGATTCTGACGGCTCAAGTTTCAAAACTATCGGGCAAAGGAGGCAAGGGAAAAGTCGACAGGGTTGTATCCCAGACTGAGTAAAGGTACCAGGTTATGAGAAAGCGCTAAAAGATTAAAACTGCAGTATCAAGAGTGGGCCCCTTGAGCCGTGAAAAGAAAAAAAGAATCTCACGGCAGAAAGGTTTAGATAAGAAACCTTCGTATAGAGTATAAGTTAAATGTTAAGGACTCAGTTTGTAGTGGAGAACAATGCAAAACTGAGAATTGACTATTTGTTTAGTTTAAAGTATAAGGTTAAATGTTTGATTACTTGATTTGTTTGCCTGTTTGGGCTTTTACATCTTACTTATAATAGTCTTGATTGTTGTTAGTTCTTGTTATTGTCTTGTAGAACTTTGGATGGTCAGAAATAATCGTAAGGGGGTAAAGGGTGAAACTTGCGATTTAGAAGAAGAGTGCCTAGTATAATTAAAACTTTACTAAGATGGGAGCTTCACAGAGTAAGATCCCAGAAAAAGGAACTCCAGCTTTTTACATCTTCCAGAACTGTGGTCGGACATCCACAAGGGATTTGTCTGATTGGTCTAAATGGACCAAGAATGACAAACACCCGTTCCCTATTGATGGAACTTTTAACCTAGACAGAATTACATGTCTAGAGGACTGTCTCACAAATAGAGACCCACAAAGAAGAGGTAAAAAGTCAGTAAATTGGTCAGCCTTTTCAGACTGAAAAAAGGAAGCAGGAAGGCGTAGTATACAAGCCAGTAGATCTGACATTAAAAATAAGAGAAAAGACCCCGTGAGTAAATTGGCTAAAACAAGATGAAGTTAGACAAATGACTTTAAGAATAGAAGCAATTATGGGGCAGCATTCTGGAATGACCAAAGAAAATTACCAGATTCCTTTAATCAATGCCCTCGAAAATGGTCTCAGAACAGAACTTAAAGAACCACTGACTTTAGTCTGCCTAGATTGGAGACATAAAACAACTCCTGAATTGACACAAATTCTGAAAGGAATTCAGGAGAGAAATAGGGACCAAAAGAATAAAGTTTCCCTCTTAATGGAGGAAGCAGCTTCTGCAACACCGACGGCCCAGAATATCATCTATTATCAAGGTCAATACAGAGGACGAGGCAGAAGGTATAACAGAGGCAGATTTAAAGGAAGAGGTAGAGGAGGGACGGGCAGAGGCCAGTGGAATGGAAGAGGCGCAAATTCTCCATGTTTTAACTGTGGCCAGATCGGACACTGGAAGGCTAACTGCCCGTTCCCCAAGCAGCAACATCAAGGCTGGGGAGGTGCACCAAACAATGTAAATACCCAAGCCCAGGCTTACACTCGTCCACAGGCAGGTTTTACAATGGGGAACCCTTGAGGAGGTCAAAATTGGATCCCTCCCGCCCCCAGAGCAAATTATTCAGCGTGACGCAAAGGCACAGCCCCAAACGTTACCCACATACTTCAATTACCTTCAGTATCAGTAAATTCTAAAGATGAGCCATATTTATCCATTTTAAAGTTTTATCGACATGGAAGTTATTAATGTCTGTGCCGAGACAAATACAATCCAGGATTTGCTGAGTGAAAGGAATCTTAAAGGGAATACTGAGATCTCAGTTGTGTGAAAGTGTGTGTTAAGTGTTAAAGTTTACCTGACTGTGAATGTTTAAGTTTATTAAGTTACAGTATTTATTTTGTCTGAACAATCTGTCTAAAAAAAAGTGTCTGTCATTTTTGTTTATGTTTTAGCTCCACCCACTCTTTTGTACAGAGAGCTAAAAGCTGTTTAACCCTTTGAAGACTTGTCTTGAATGAGAGTCAAGCATGTGTAATTGTTTCTTTGTTAATGTGGCTATGGTTTCTTTCTTTTCCAAATGACACTGGTTAGTTTTTTTTTAATTGATCTGGATTGAATTGGAGTCATTGAGGTTAATTAACCTATTAAAAAACCAGACTTTCATTGTGCACGGTGAAATTCTGGTTGGTGTAAATTTGTGTAGACCACATTGAATAAGATATTTAATGGTCTGAAACCAGACTTTGAAATATTTACAATCTTGGATACAGAACGGGTTCTGGTCCATACCATTGGCAGAGGAATCACAAGGGAAATTCGCCTTTACTGTCAGGGATAGACAGGAATTTTATATCAGACTTTGCAGGGAAAGTGCCCCAAGAATTAGAAAAAAAAACTTTGAACTACAATTTAAGTTAAGCTGGTGTGTAAAAACTGAGAAGAACAACAAAAAGTTTGTTTAACAAAAGATTAAGTTTCGGTCTACGATTTAACCTTGGAGTCGCAGTTGCTATGGTGAAATCTTCCAAAGCAATTTGATTTGATTTGCTTAAATGTGAAAAACTAATTTTTCTCCTGTTATATTCAATGTTTTTACAGTATTTTGGAAAGACATCTGAAGAAAGGACAATAAGAAATATGATGTAATTTACTGGTTCTGCAAGCATGTGCTATTTTGTTTTGTTTTATCTGTTCTGTTCGTGTTTAGTTAAAGTGTGAAAACACAACTTTTTTTGGATCGGGAAAGTTTTTTTAAAATTTACGTGAAGTGACGCAATTGCGTGCGCCTGACAATGTTTCGCTCCACCTTCTTAAAACCTGCAAAGGAGTTAACCCTTTCCACTGACAGCTGTTTAAGTTCACCGAGCAACAACTTTAGATGACATTTATTGGACATTATTAAATTTAAGTTTCTTAATTTTAAGTTAATGTTTCCCCACAGTGACAGAAGGAAAATTATGATTTGATAAATTAACTCCTTGGGCTCTAAGTAGAGTCACAATGGAGTCTCTTCTTTCTTTTGTTATATGGAAGTTACCTTGTAAACTAATTGCAGCACTTCTGTCTCTAATGTTAAAACACTGTATAAGCCACCTAGCCTGGAAATCATTTGTTTCTGAAATTGGAATTGATAAGATAAATTGATAGAAATGAAATTGAACATTGACAAAACCTGTCAGTTCAATAATACTGCTGTTGGGATTTTGGGATAATGTTGTAATAACAAAATGGACTCAGGCACTATATATATATATTGGGTTACTTTTGGGAAAATAAAAGATCCTCTAAAATAATGATAAATAAAAAGTGTTAATAACTTGGACCTAGTGAGAATGTTTGATCTATGTTTTCAATCTTAAATATTGTACTAGACAGTAAAGTTTCTCCAGGGCTCATGAATGAGATATGAATAGTAATTAATAGGATGTGGAAAATGGAGAGAGGAAGTGATTGAGGGTGTGAGATAGAAACAGGAGAATTACACACCAATTGAGAATTTTCCAAACTTTCTAGTGAAAGTCAGGAAAGTGTAGTTAAGAATAGTAAATTATAGCTTTCTCTTGGAGACATTTGCGTCCCTGCCTATAATTAACTTCTTAAGAAAACTGAATTTGATAGTCTGGCCACTATCCAAGACATCAGAACCATGCGGTGGAAGATGAACAAAGACCTCCAGACAATCTTTTGATAAGATCACCTGAAAGCCCGAGAAAGACTTGCATCGGATGGCACGTGTGGCACGATATGGAGATACCGGTATGAGTGTGCAAATGTGACTCGTTACATGTGAGGCAATTACCATCCGGGAATGTATGGTGAATCTGCACTGAAGAACGGGTCTCAGTCATGCTCAGCACCAGCAAGACATGAAATAGTTAATGTGGCTCAGGAGAGCGAGACAACTTTTAAAGCATTGACACATACTCCATCGAGAAACTATCTAATTAATGAAACAGAATAGAGTTAAACACACTGGTACCTGTTAGAGGGATTGAAATTGAAGTTGAAGTGGAGAGTTACATGGAATCTGGATTGGGACAATTGAGGGCTAAGGAGAAATCATGTTTAGTAAGAACTATCCACAATATGGATACGAGTAAAAGAGCGATCTGGAGAATCTTTTAAGTCTATGATTTGTTGATTAGATGTTAAACTGTAATGTTGCTTGAAATGATTGTAAGACTGAATTTAACTGTGACTGTAATAATTGTGTTTTGTAGGTAACAGAGCGTGGGGAAAAACTAGTGCGAATCCAATATGAGGTGGTTTTGGTGGTGCCTCCTGTGTCACTACTACCGCAACTGCCATGCTTTACGGGTCTAACAGGACCTGTCCCATCAATCAACACGTTTTACATAATATCGAAACCTATGCTCAAGTGAAACTGACAGTAAATGAGATACTTAAGTATGAGTTGCACAATTATGTGGCACAATTCGGATACTACATTCCCCTGTTGTCTGAGGGCTTCAGTGAGCTCGTGATGCGACTGAACTCCTCCCTAAAGCATTTTTATGTTTTGGAGCAAGACAACTCGAGAATAGATATTGAAATTGACAGCATAGGGGACAACTCACACTGGTGGGATAATTGGGCTTAATATATCAGCACACACTTAGATTTGTATTATTTCACACGCTCTGGTAGTTCTCCAACTTGTAATGATAGTGTATTTGATATATATAACCTATGTAGTAAGATACACAAGCCAATTGGGTACTCATGCCCATGACTAACCAGCACTAACAAATTGAGCACACCGAAAGAGAAGATCCGAAGCAATGTAGAGGAGACCCCAGGCGGGGTAACATCAGGAAGATAGAAGAAACAGAGGATACCCCAGGCGGGGCAGAATTGGAACACCGGAATGGACTATTAGAAGGGAGAAATCTTCAAGACTCCCTACTAACTAACGCCCAAGTTGAGAGAGCAATAAGAACTAGCTGGATTAGTCAAGAGCCGATTGTGAGAAGTCAATAAGGATATTTCCTTCCCAAAGAAGGGAATTGTAAGAAATAGCTGTTAGATTCAAAGATGGGTTTTAATTCTTAGAACAGAAACTGACAACATGCAGCCAGGAATAGATAGCAGAAATGCCAGCAAGGTCGAATATCAAGCATCAAAAGACAAATAGAAGTGATAGGGAATCATAAAATGCAAAACAACACAGGGTGGGGGATAATAGAAAAAAAATGGAGTCGAAAAATTAAATTTTGAAGGACTTACACAATGAAGCTGTTACTTATATTTTGCATACTAATCGGACTGATACGCATGACGTGCCAAAGAGGTGGGGAAGGATCCCGAAATAAACGAGAATTACACGTTAACACTTTCTTGTACATGTCTTACGAGCATGCTAAAACTAGTGGTAGATCTAGTTGTTGGGTCTGTGCCCATATACCTATTCACACCACGGGAGGGATCCCCCTCAGATCAATTCCCTTTAATACTTCCGAAACAGCAGAATGGGTAATAAGAAGAAACAGTTCAAGGGACCTGGATAAGACCTCAGATGTAGAACAGTGGAGATCAGCAGGGTATAACCTAACCACCTTTCAGGGGTGGTATCAGCCCAATTATAATCATACTCGAACACCCCCGTTTCTCGTATTAACTAATACCTCAGGAGTCGGTAGACCACAAGGGGCATTATGTTTTAAAAAGCAGGCTGCAGTAAGCAGGATGCAGGATGAAAAGAAAGTCGGAGAGAGTTCCTGTAATCAAACAGTCATGTGGCAACCACCAATTCCTGGCCTGCTTGAGCAGGGATTTTTTCAATTTGACTGGACTAAAGTAAATAATAAAACCAGTAGGTCCCACTGGACAGGCGACCCTATCCGAATATGGATGGGAGGAGAGGGTAACTTGACGGCCTACAATTGCACCTATTTTATATGCGGGAACAAAGCTTATCCATGGTTGCCACATAACTGGACAGGGTCCTGCTATTTGGGTTATGTAGTACCTTATATCCACATTTTAGACAATATAGGAGAACATTATGAATTCCAAAGAAGTAAAAGAGAGATAGCAACTTATGAAAGAGTCTTTGGAGTATTAATAGCCCCATACGGAATAGGGAAGTTAATGTGAGAAGTAAACGAGCTAGCAGATCTGATAGAAAAAGTGGCAAATGAAACTGAGGAAGGATTGTCCGAAATGAGTGCTGAAATGTTAGCTATAAGAGTAATGACATTGCAGAATCGAATGGCATTAGATTATCTGTTGTCAAATAAAGGAGGAACTTGTGCTTTGATAGGGAGTGAATGTTGTACCTATATCCCAAACAATTCAGAAAATATAACTAACATAGTTAAACACATAAGAGATGCAGTGAGTCAGTATAAGAATCCAAAAAACTAAGCATGGTTTGACTGGATACTGGGAGGATGGCTGGGATCAATGGGACAAATATTATTGTATGGATTAGTAGTAATGGTAGCAGTAATTCTGTTTGTCACAATGATTAAATGCTGTTGTAATAGGCTAGGTAAGGCAGTTATACCTGGAGGAAGTATGATGGTACAGAGGGAAATAAATGAAGAAGAAGAGAAGAACAGTTCCCTAGGGGAAGAGCTAAGGCGATTGGGTAAGATACATTTTTAAGGATTAGCTGACCAAGATGATGCCAGTTACAGTGGCCAAAATTAAGACTGGACAAATTAGAATTGAAAGAATTACATGCCCAACCCTAAGGACAGACAGAAAGGAGAGACGATCTTAAATAAGGTCAGCCATCAATACAGGTATAATCCCGAGGATGGTTAAAACAGAAAAGAAGTTGGCATCCCTGGCCAAAATCCAAATTTGGTACAGGAACCGACAGGAGAGACCGAAAGGGTTAAATTGAGCTATTTTGTCCTAGAAGGACAAAAAGGGAGGAATGTGGAAGTGCAGTTTTTGTCTTGGACACAAAATGGCTTCCTAGACACAAAGAATGATACAAAATGGCCGACTCTGACTTGTTTGGGAAAAGAAAGAAGTTGTTTATGACTTCTCATGGAAATGAAATTAAACTTTGCAGACTATCTTGTTTTCATAGTACAGAACAAAAAGGCTTCTTCTAATCAACTTGAGATAACCAAGGACTAGTGAAGTAAACAGCCAGGTGCTTTGGCCTTGGTGGGAGAAGAAGAACAGACAGACAGACTCCATTTTGTCGAGATTAGCTAGTCTCATCGTAAGGCATTTCTTATGTTTTTTTTTTAACTTTTAACTTAGCTTACCTTAAACAACATGTCATGTGATATGGGAAGCTTGTGTTTTCAGTGTATAAGGTCTTCCATTTTCTGTGATTCTTCAGTGTGTCATCGTAGCTATTTGGCTACGGTTGCATTCTCCTTGCAAGTAAAGTACATAATAAAGCCTTCTTTGACGATATTGTTTCAAGAGTCTTACTCGGAAGTCGAAACTTCGACAGAACTAAGAGAACTAGAGGCCCATCAGTGTGATATCGATCACAGGGAAGGTGCCTGAAGGGATCCTAAGTGGACTAGAGGCCCATCAGTGTGATATCGATCACAGGGAAGGTGCCTGAAGGGATCCTAAGAGAACTAGAGGCCCATCAATGTGATATCGATCACAGGGAAGGTGCCTGAAGGGATCCTGAGAGAACTAGAGGCCCATCAGTGTGATATCGATCACAGGGAAGGTGTCTGAAGGGATCCTGAGAGAACTAGAGGCCCATCAGTGTGATATCGATCACAGGGAAGGTGCCTGAAGGGATCCTAAGAGATGCTGTTTTCGATCACGGGGAAAGGGAAGGAGCCATTAGAGATATTCAACATGGCTTCCAGAAAACAAGGCCAACTTGCTTGGAAATAGACCGTGCAAGAGAAATAGACCGTTTCCTAGTAGTAAAGGGAATCAGGGGTTACGGGGAGCGGGCTGGAAATTGGACATGAGTTTGAGTACGGATCGGTCAAGGCCCTGTGGGTGGCGGAGCGGGCCCAGGGGCTGAGTGGCCTGGTCCTGCTCCTACTTCTTGTGTTCTTTCGAGTTGAGGTTGGATCAGATCAGCCATGTTCTCATTGAATGGCGGAGCAGGCTCGAGGGGCCGATTGGTCTACTCCTGCTCCTATTTCTTAAGTTCTTATGTTCTTATGTTTTGTGAAGAAGTTGCTGGGTTGGGGGATGAGGGGAATCCGGTCGACATTGTCTACCTCAGGGGAGTCAATCTCATTTTCCATGGTGGGCCGAATCCGATATCCTGGCCCTTGGCGAAGGTCACATTCAGCAAAAGTTATTAAAATAGGAATAAATGAAGATAAACTATATCGACACTTGGAATCAGAGAATGGTTACAGCACAGAATGAGGCCATTCGGCCCGTCGAGCCCGTGCCGGCTCTCTGCAAGAGCACTTCAGCTAGTCCCACTCCCCCAGCCTTTCCCCGGAGCCCTGACATTGTTTCTCCTTCAGGTCCTTATCCAATTGCCTTTTGAAAGCCACGATTGAATCTGCCTCCACCACCCTTTCAAGCAGTGCATTCCAGATCATAACCACTCACTGCGTTAAAAGTTTTTTCCCATGTCACCTTTGATTCTTCTGCCAATCACCTTAAATCTGTGTCCTCTGGTTCTCGACCCTTCCACCAATGGGAACAGTTTCTCTCTATCTACTCTGTCCTGACCCTCATGATTTTGAACACCTCTACCAAATCTCCTCTCAACCTTCTCTGCTCCAAGGAGAACAACCCGATCTTCTCCAGTCTATCCACGGAACTGAAGTCCCTCATCCCTGGAAGCATTCTTGTAAATCTTTTCTGCACCCTCTCTAAGGCCTTCACATCCTTCCTAAAGTGTGATGCCCAGAATTGGACACAATACTCCAGAAATTTTCTCCAATTAAATATTGGGAAAACCGAAGCCATTGTTTTCGGTCCCCGCCACAAATGTCGTTCCCTAGCCACTGACTCCATCCCTCTCCCCAACGTCTGTCTGAGGCTGAACCAGACTGTTCACAACCTTGGTGTCATATTTGATCCTGAAATGAGCTTCCGACCACATATCTGCAGCATAACTAAGACCGCCTATTTCCACCTCCGTAACATCCCCCGTCTCCGCCCTTGCCTCAGCTCATCCACTGCTGAAACCCTCATCCATGCCTTTGTTACCTCTAGACTTGACTATTCCAATGCACTCCTGGCTGGCCTCCCACATTCCACCCTACGTAAACTTGAGGTCATCCAACACTCGGCTGCCCGTGTCCTAACTCGCACCAAGTCCCGTTTGCCCATCACCCCTGTGCTCACTGACTTACATTGGCTCCCGGTTAAGCAGTGCCTCGATTTCAAAATTCTCATCCTTGTTTTCAAATCCCTCCAGGGCCTCGCCCCTCCTTATCTCTGTAATCTCCTCCAGCCCCACAACCCCCCGAGATATCTGCGTTCCTCTAATTCTGCTCTCTTGAGCATCCCTGAGTATAATCGCTCAACCATTGGTGGCCGTGCCTTCTGTTGCCTCGGCCCTAAGCTCTGGAATTCCCTGCCTAAACCTCTCCACCTCTCTACCTCTCCTTTAAGATGCACCTTAAAACTTACCTCTTTGACCAATCTTTTGGTCATCTGCACTAATTTCTCTTTATGTGGCTCGGTGTCAAATTATTTGTCTTATAATCCTCCTGTGCAGCACCTTGGGATGTTTTACTATATTAAAGGCGCTATATAAATACAAGTTGTTGTTGCACTCAGCCAGATTCAGTTCCTTCTGGAGAGAAGGGGAGAAACAAAATCACAGATGGTGTAATGAATGTTGTTTTTAGACAGTAAGGATGGAGGGAGAGTTTGTAGAATGGAGAATTTACAGTTCAGGAGGGACAGGAGTGAAAAAAATGTCTGTAGAAACTAGATTTGTCTGTTCCGAATTTCTATCCTGTTGTAAACACCATTTGCAGGATATTCGAAGGGAAGGATCTGCAGATGGAAACTCAAACCAAGCATCGCTTCAAGATCTGACAGATTCACTGGATTCATCAGGACCTGAATATCATCGGCCTTTGGATATAGAAGGAAAAAACACCAATCACAGCGGGGAGAAACAGCACACGTGTTATGTGTGTGGATCGACCTTTAACAAATCGTCTAGCCTGTGAGACTCATGCACCCACCTGAATCAACGGTGTAAATGTTGGGAATATGGGAACGGATTCAGTTGCCTGTCTGAGGTGCAAACTTATCGAAACAGCCACACTGGGGAGAGGCCGTTCACCAGCAGCGTGTGAAAAGAGAGTCATTCACTCATCTCATCTATTGCCACACTAACATGTTCGTAATGGGGAGAATCCGTTCACTGCTCTGTATGTGGAAAGGGATTCTATCGACCATCCCATTTACTGACACACCAGCACAGTCACACCGGAGAGAGACCGTTTAGATACTTCACGTGTGGGAAGGGATTGACTCCGTTGTCCCAACTGTTGACACTCCAGAGTGTCCACATTGAGAACAGTTGCTGCAAATACTCTGATTGTGAGAAAAGCTTTCAAAGTTCAAAGCAGCTGATGCACGATCAGCGCATTGATACTGGAGAGAGGCTGTTTCAATATCCTGTGTGTGGGAAGAAATTCACCCCACCTGCTGAGACTCCAGTGAGTTCACAGGTGACTGCAGGGTTTTGGAATCTGTTATTAATCACATCCAGGACTGAACCATGGCAGAGTGCCCGTGCACTGTGGTTTCTGTGTGAATTATTGATGAATTTTCTCTCAATGGGTCACAGAAACTCATTCTCCATTCACGAATTGCGCTTTCAATGGCGGGGTAGTTCCCCAGCATGCCACGCGGGGCAGAATGTGCCCCATTTACATTGGAGGAGCCCAGGGCGCAGGCTCAGTGCCCGCCCGTATCTGGAGCATGCGCAGTGTCACTGTGATCAGAGCCAGGCGAGTGGTGGAAGCGGGCAGTTCGTGGAGACGTAGTTTTTGCGCCGATTACGAATCAGCGGGGCGCAGGAAGGTAACGCAATCGGTGGGTGGGCTTCATAAACACCTGGTGCAGGCCGCAAGCCCCGAATGAGAACCTACAGGTTCCGTGTTTCCAGCTCCGAGGCTTTTTCCCGGGAACAGGCCCGGTTTAACGGCGGCCATCTTTGTAAAGGAAAGCGGAAGATTTGCGTGTCTCAAACTTGCTTCAGCGAGCGGTAGAACGCATGCGCAACCATCTTTGTAAAGTAACATTTCGTGGGCGAGGCTTCAGGGTCCCAGTGAGCGTGGAACTGAACCCAGCCAGAGTCAGCACCTTCAGGGGAGGAGAACCAGTGAGTGTGGAACTGAACCCAGCCAGAGTCAGCACCTTCAGGGGAGGAGAGGGAGGGGAACCTGTGAGTGTAGAACTGAACCCAGCCAGAGTCAGCACCTTCAGGGGAGGAGAGGGAGGGGAACCAGTGAGTGTAGAACTGAACCCAGCCAGAGTCAGCACCTTCAGGGGAGGAGAACCAGTGAGTGTGGAACTGAACCCAGCCAGAGTCAGCACCTTCAGGGGAGGAGAGGGAGGGGAACCTGTGAGTGTAGAACTGAACCCAGCCAGAGTCAGCACCTTCAGGGGAGGAGAGGGAGGAACTAGTGAGTGTGGAACTGAACCCAGCCAGAGTCAGCCCCTTCAGGGGAGGAGAGGGAGGGGAACCAGTGAGTGTGGAACTGAACCCAGCCAGAGTCAGCACCTTCAGGGGAGGAGAGGGAGGGAACCAGTGAGTGTAGAACTGAACCCAGCCAGAGTCAGCACCTTCAGGGGAGGAGAGAGGGAGGGGAACCAGTGAGTGTAGAACTGAACCCAGCCAGAGTCAGCACCTTCAGGGGGAGGAGGAACCAGTGAGTGTGGAACTGAACCCAGCCAGAGTCAGCACCTTCAGGGGAGGAGAGGGAGGGGAACCTGTGAGTGTAGAACTGAACCCAGCCAGAGTCAGCACCTTCAGGGGAGGAGAGGGAGGGAACTAGTGAGTGTAGAACTGAACCCAGCCAGAGTCAGCCCCTTCAGGGGAGGAGAGGGAGGGGAACCAGTGAGTGTGGAACTGAACCCAGCCAGAGTCAGCACCTTCAGGGGAGGAGAGGGAGGAACTAGTGAGTGTGGAACTGAACCCAGCCAGAGTCAGCACCTTCAGGGGAGGAGAGAGGGAGGGGAACCAGTGAGTGTAGAACTGAACCCAGCAGAGTCAGCACCTTCAGGGGAGGAGCGGGAGGGGAACCAGTGAGTGTAGAACTGAACCCAGCCAGAGTTGGGGGAGAAAACAGGGAGCAGAAGACCGCATCTGCTCTGATGATGCCACCTTCCATACCAGTGCTTCCGACATGTCTTCCTTTTTCCTCAACCGAGGATTCCCCTCTACCGTGGTCGACACGGCCCTCGACCGTGTCCGTTCTATCTCCCGCACTTCTGCCCTCACCCCTGCCCCTCCCTCCCGGAACCACGATAGGGTTCCCCTTGTCCTCACCTTTCACCCCACCAGCCTCCACATTCAACGGATCATCCTCCGCCATTTCCGCCACCTCCAGCGTGATCCCACCACCAAACACATCTTCCCCTCACCTCCCCTTTCAGCATTCCGCAGGGACCGCTCCCTCCGCGACACCCTAGTCCACTCCTCTACCACCCCCAGCACCCCTTCCCCTTCGCCCGGCACCTTCCCGTGCACGCGCAGGAGATGCAACACATGCCCTTATACCTCCCCTCTTCCCACTGTCCAGGGCCCCAAACACCCCTTCCAGGTGAAACAGCGATTTACTTGTACTTCCTGCAATTTAGTATACTGTATTCGCTGCTCACGATGTGGTCTCCTCTACATTGGGGAGACCAAACGCAGATTGGGTGACCGCTTTGCGGAACACCTCCGTTCAGTCCGTAAGGGGGACCCCGAGCTCCCGGTGGCCTGTCACTTTAATTCACCGCTTCACTCCCACTCTGACCTCACCGTCCTCGGCCTATTACACTGTTCCACGGAAGTGCAGCGTAAGCTCGAGGAACAGCACCTCATCTTTCGTTTAGGCACGCTACAGCCCTCTGGACTCAATATCGAGTTCAACAATTTTAGATCATAACCTCAGCTCCAATCACATTTATATTTTATTTTTTCCACCCTTTTATTTGCCCCCCCCCCCCACCTTTTTTTTCCTCCTAGAAGCTGGCAGCTGTCCTTCATTCTGCCAGTGGATTTCACACTTCTTTCAGCCTTAATCTGTCACATTAACACCACCTCTAGCCTTGCATATCTCTTAATGTCTCTTCATCTCCCCCTTTGTTCTTTTATCCCCTTCCCCTTTTCCCAGCTTTACTCTGGCCTTAAATCTATTTGATTTCCGGCTCTTCACAGTTCTGACGAAAGGTCATCGACCTGAAATGTTAACTCTCTTTCTCTCTCCACGGATGCTGCCTGGCCTGCTGAGTTTTTCCAGCGTTTTCTGTTGTTATTTCAGATTTCCAGCATCCGCAGTATTTTGCTATCTTATGAGCAGAAGACAAACTCTCTTCAGATGTGCGATGGGTTTGGATTTCAGCACAGGGAGGAGGGAGAGTGTGTGGGATGGGGATTTACAGCTTTGGGTGAACAAGAGAGGAAAGAATGTTCCACAGAAACTAGAATTGAATGTTCTATCCAGTACTTACAGTGATGACTTTTGTAAACTCCTTTTACAGGGTATTGGAAGTGGAGGATTTGAAGACAGGAAACTCAAACCAAACATCAGGTCAAGATCTGACCGCGTCACTCGATTCCTCAGGACCTGAATATCATCGGCCTTTGAATGTGGAAGGAGAAATGTTTGTCTGTTCTGTCTGTGGGAAAAGATTTCAAACATCAGTGTGACTGGAAAAGCACCAAGACACACACACCCGAGTGAGAGTGTTCCAGTGCACTGACTGTGGAAAGAGCTTTAACCAGTTACACAGTCTGAAAACACATCGCACCATTCACAGCGGGGAGAAACCGTACACGTGTTCTGTGTGACGAGGCTTCAACTGATCATCCAATCTGGAGAGACACAAGGACACCCGCACCACGGAGAAACCGTGCAAATGTGGGGACTGTGGGAAGGGATTCAGTTCCCTGTCTGAGCTGGAAATTCATCGGCGCAGTCACACCGGGGAGAGACCCTTCAGTTGCTTTCACTGTAGGATGAGGTTCAAGTGTTCATCCCACCTCACTAAACACCAAAGAGTTCACACTGGGGAGAGGCCGTTCACCTGCTCTGAGTGTGGGAAGGGATTCACTCTGTCATCCAGCCTGCTGACACACCAGCGTATTCACACTGGGGAGAGGCCGTTCACCTGCTCCGAGTGTGGGAAGGGATTCACTCAGTCATCCAGCCTCCTGGCACATCAACGGACTCACACTGGGGAGAGGCTGTTCACCTGCTCCATGTGTGGGAAGGGATTCACTCTTTCATCCAGCCTGCTGAAACACCAGTGAGCTCACACTGGGGAGAGACCGTTCACCTGCTCTGAGTGTGGGAAGGGATTCACTGAGTCATCCCACCTGCTGAGACACCAGCGAGTTCACAAGTGACAGCAGAGGTTGGATTCTGCTGTTATTGCTGCTGTTAATTACATCTCGGACTGAATCATGTTCATTCTGACAGTTGGGGTTTATTTCTGCTGATGTTAATAACCCCTATAACTGGGCTGGACTTTAATATTTTGATATTTCAAATAACACAGTGTGTCGATATTCGATGTCTCCAAGATAAGAGGAGACTAATTGATGTTGTGTTACCGACTGTTCCATTTTTGGGCCTTTTCTCCTTTCTAACTCGAGATTATTTCAGTTCTCGTACCTTCGGTTACTCTCATGGACAAGTCCCAGCTCCCCATCCCTTCCAGAGTGCCTCTCCTAGCCTTGGTATCCAGGGAAGGTCTCGGTAACACGCCCGGGATCACTAAACACAAAACCCAGTCTGTTAATCACTTTCAGCTACTGACTTAGCGTGTGTCCCACAGCATCTCTCTCACCTTCGATGTGTGAATAGAGCATCACGTCTGCAAACCTGCTTTCAATTTCAATTTGAATCCACTCAGCAAGTGTATTTAAAAAATATGTACAAGTAAACAGATCACATCAAATAATTGGCAAAGGTTTAGAGTCAACAAGATGAACAAGTGAACACATCACGGCCCAATACCCCAGCTCTATATTCACAGGAGAAAGTCTGTTATCTAACTCCTCGAGTGGACAGAATAGAGAAAGATCCCAACTCTAAGAACATCTAGAATCTGTTGTAAATATCTTTCAAATCCTGACTGGTCCAATCTGTCGGTTTCCTTTCAATTGAAGTGAATGGAAGATGAGAGGGGTGTTGGCATATGGACCTCGGTTAATTCAGCTTCTGAAAGGTGTTCATGTTTATTTCATTCGATATCGGGAAAATGTGGTTGGTATCATTAGAGAGAGAGAGAGAGATTTCACTGAGCAACAGCTGGTGTTTGCAACCAACTGGCCTTGGATATTTTCATCATAGAATGTTTCGATCAGAAATATGATGTCGGGATAAGAAAAGTCTGGAGACTAGTGGTTTGTGCTGCCCCAGGAAGGCCACAGTGTTTTTACCTGCTTCTAACGTTGTTGATGTGTGTTGAAGAAAATGCAGACTTGTGTCTCTGGACTGTGCAGTAGCCAGAGACGACCATATTAGGCAATGCCAGCTCCAGTTTGATAAGAGGTTGATGGCAGAGCAAGAGATCCAGCAGTTTTAAGAATTTATCTCCCGTTATCTGCAGACATCGAAGGTCGCAGCGTGCTGACAAAATTAGACTTAAGACTTTAACCTATTGGGTTCAATTATTGGGATCGATTGTTATAGAATTGAATTGTTATAGAATGGAAAAGTAGTGAAGTTATGCTAAACTTGTATCGAACCTTGGTTAGACCACACTTGGAGCACTGCGTACAATTCTGGTCACCATATTATAAAAAGGATATAGAGGCACTGGAGAGGGTGCAGAGAAGATTTACAAGGATGATACCAGAAATGAGAGGGTATACCTGTCAGGAAAGGATGGACAGGCTGGGTCTCTTTTCTCTTGAAAAAAGAAGGCTGAGGGGTGACCGAATAGAGGTCTTTAAAATGATGAAAGGTTTTGATAGAGTAGATACAGAGAGAGTGTTTCCACTTGTGGGGAAGAGCATAACTAGAGGCCATCAATATAAGATAGTCACCAAGAAATCCAATAGGGAATTCAGGAGAAACTTCTTTACCCAGAGAGTGGGGAGAATGTGGAACTCGCTCCCACAGGGAGTGGTTGAAGCGAATAGTATAGATACATTAAAGGGGAGGCTAGACAAGCATATGAGGGAGAAGGGAATAGAGGGTTAGGCTGATAGAGTTAGATGGGGAAAGACGGGAGGAGGCTCGAGTGGAGCATAAGCGCCGGCATGGACTGGTTGGGCCGAATGGCCTGTTTCTGTGCCGTATATCCTGTGTAATCCTGTGTAGTCACAGCAAACAGACAGTTTAACAGACTGCCCATGGTCCACTCTAACCCCCACCTTCTCTCTCGCTCACTATTCATGGACACTGCTGCAGTAATTGCTCCTCTGACCTTTCCTCGCTTGTCCCTCCAACTCCCCTAATACACGGCCCGACACAATCTCCCTCCCCCTACATCCTCACTGTGCTGGAATCCACACCAGTCTCCCCATCTGCTCCTTGTTCTCTCCCTGGATCCGAAAACTACTGAACTCAGTCTTCCCTCCTGAAGTCTCCAGGCTCTAAAACTGAAGCTTGGTGTCCCTCAGTCCCTACTCCTCCCCTTCTCTCCTCCTCTTTTCCCCTTGGTTGTGTTCCACACTCTGGGCCATGGGCCTTGCCCGGGGATTCTCAGTATGAACAGGTGGGATGTGTTTTGAGACAGGGTGTCTCCGCTCTCCTCCTCTTTTCCCCCG
The DNA here is from genome assembly GCA_030390025.1 of Squalus acanthias. Taxonomy (NCBI): domain Eukaryota; kingdom Metazoa; phylum Chordata; class Chondrichthyes; order Squaliformes; family Squalidae; genus Squalus; species Squalus acanthias. The sequence continues at coordinate 148,402 of JASTWF010000773.1, read as the reverse complement.
GGGTGTGTTCACACTCTGGGCCTTGAGCCTTGCCCGGGGATTCTCAGTATGAACAGGTGGGGTGTGTTTTGAGACAGGGTGTCCCCGCTCTCCTCCTCTTTTCCCCGGGGTGTGTCCACATTCTGGGCCTTGGGCCTTGCCCGGGGATTCTCAGTATGAACAGGTGGGGTGTGTTTTGAGACAGGGTGTCTCCGCTCTCCTCCTCTTTTCCCCGGGGTGTGTCCACATTCTGGGCCTTGGGCCTTGCCCGGGGATTCTCAGTATGAACAGGTGGGGTGTGTTTTGAGACGGGGTGTCCCCGCTCTCCTCCTCTTTTCCCCGGGGTGTGTCCACATTCTGGGCCTTGGGCCTTGCCCGGGGATTCTCAGTATGAACAGGTGGGGTGTGTTTTGAGACAGGGTGTCTCCGCTCTCCTCCTCTTTTCCCCGGGGTGTGTCCACATTCTGGGCCTTGGGCCTTGCCCGGGGATTCTCAGTATGAACAGGTGGGGTGTGTTTTGAGACAGGGTGTCCCCGCTCTCCTCCTCTTTTCCCCGGGGTGTGTTCCACACTCTGGGCCTTGGGCCTTGCCCGGGGATTCTCAGTATGAACAGGTGGGGTGTGTTTTGAGACAGGGTGTCCCCGCTCTCCTCCTGTTTTCCCCGGGGTGTGTCCACACTCTGGGCCTTGGGCCTTGCCCGGGGATTCTCAGTATGAACAGGTGGGGGGTGTTTTGAGACAGGGTGTCCCCGCTCTCCTCTTTTCCCCGGGGTGTGTCCACACTCTGGGCCTTGGGCCTTGCCCGGGGATTCTCAGTATGAACAGGTGGGGTGTGTTTTGAGACAGGGTGTCTCCGCTCTCCACCTTTAAAGGGACAAGGAGACGACCAGCTGGGCTGAATGGCCCTGCTTTATGACATCACTGCAGTGCCGAGCAACCAACCTCCCTGAGCCCTGCTCATTATGGGCTGGCAGTGTTTAATGGGACAGTGTAGAGGGAGCTTTACTCCGTATCTAACCCGTGCTGTACCTGCCCTGGGATTGTTTGATGGGATAGTGTAGAGGGAGCTTTACTCCGTATCTAACCCATGCTGTACCTGCCCTGGGAGTGTTTGATGGGATAGTGTAGAGGGAGCTTTACACTCCATCTAACCCGTGCTGTACCTGCCCTGGGAGTGTTTGATGGGACAGTGTAGAGGGAGCTTTACTCTGTATCTAACACGTGCTGTACCTGCCCTGGGAGTGTTTGATGGGGACAGTGCAGAGGGAGCTTTACTCTGTATCTAACACGTGCTGTACCTGTCCCAGGAGTGTTTGATGGGACAGTGTAGAGGGAGCTTTACTCTGTATCTAACCCGTGCTGTACCTGCCCTGGGAGTGTTTGATGGGACAGTGTAGAGGGAGCTTTACTCTGTATCTGACCCGTGCTGTACCTGTCCTGGGAGTGTTTCATGGGACAGTGTAGAGGGAGCTTTACTCTGTATCTAACCCGTGCTGTACCTGCCCTGGGACTGTGGAGAGGGATGTCAGGTCCAGGTACAGTTTCATTTTTAGCATCACTTGCACCAACCATCACCCACTGGAGGTTTTTTCAGGAGCTTCTGTGTGATGGTGAGGTGATCACTGGACAATAAAGTGCAGAGACTGGTGGGTGGCTGCTCATTATCCTCGGTGTGATTTTATCCCCTTTCCCACTGAATACTGCGGACAGACAGGATCACCTTGGGAACGGAATGGTCAGTGTGACATCACTTTCTAAACAAGAGCCCACAAGACAATGGGTTCTCAATAAATGTTAAAGGGATTCAACGCTCTGAAGTTACACTGTGAATAAAGGAAATAAAATGCTGATCAATAATGGCTGAAGATAATGATTTCTCTCTGTGGAATGTGCTTGCACACATTAAGAATGATGAGCTTTGTACACACACACACAGCAAACACTTTGTGAGGCTCTTTTCAGTTGTTGCTCTGAACCCGCTGAGAGCTGGTGAACACGGTGGGCATTAGGACCCTGCGGCCGCCCATCCGGCGGTGCTGTGAGGTCACGGTTCCAGGCTCTGTCTCACCCAATCAGTGGGTCCCGCCAAAGCTCAATTGAAAATACTGCAGCAAAAACAATCCTGAACATTCACAAACTGGGAGCAATCGGCACAGCACGAGTGTGAATTAGTAAACTTTAAGTCACAGAGTCTGTCCCTAATTAGTACAAAGTGCAGGGCACTATTGCTCACCTTCAGTCCTGTCCCTCAATCCCAGCTCATCTCTGGGGGATTGTTACAAGGTTCACCCCGTCCTTTCAACACAGATATTACCCACATAATCCCACATCAATTAGACATTGCACACAGCTTCTGACAGTTATTAACAAGACCAGACCGAGGCTTCAAACCAAAAAATGATTGCATCCTCCCACCCACTCAAATATAATGTCTTTATTTATATTAATGTCTGTATATTTATCTATCTAACAGGGACAAGGTCTAGTGCAGTAATAACTCAGACATATTCAAGTGTAATGTAAACAGAGACAGGGTCCGGTGTCATATAAACAGAGACAGGGCCTAGTGTAATATAAACAGATACAGGGACTAGTGTAATATAAACAGAGACAGGGTCGAGTGTAATATAAACAGAGACAGGGTCTAGTGTAATATAAACAGAGACAGGTTCCAGTGTAATATATACAGAGACAGGGTCCAGTGTAATATAAACAGAGACAGGGTCTAGTGTAATATAAACAGATACAGGGACCAGTGTAATATAAACAGAGACAGGGTCTAGTGTAATAAAAACAGAGACAGGGTCTAGTGCAGTAATAACAAAGACAGGGTCGAGTGTAATATAAACAGAGACTGAGTCTAGTACAGTAATAACAGAGACAGGGTCCAGTGTGATATAAACAGAGACAGGGTCCAGCGTAATATAAACAGAGACAGGACCTCGTGTAATATAAACAGAGACAGGGTCGAGTGTTATATAAACAGAGACAGGGGCTAGTGTAATATAAACTGAGACAGGGTCTAGTGTAATATAAACAGAGACAGGGTCTAGTGTAATATAAACAGAGACAGGGTCTAGTGTAATATAAACAGAAACAGGGCCTAGTGTAATATAAACAGAGACAGGGCCTAGTGTAATATAAACAGAGACAGGGTCTAGTCTAATATAAACAGAGTCTAGTGTAATATAAAGAGAGACAGGGTCCAGTGTAATATAAACAGAGACAGGGTCTAGTGTAATATAAAGAGAGACAGGGTCTTGTGTAATATAAACAGAGACAGGGTCGAGTGTAATGTAAACAGAGACATGGTCTAGTGTAATATAAACAGAGGCAGGGTCTAGTGTAATATAAACAGAGACAGGGTCAAGTGTAATATAAACAGAGACAGGGTCTAGTGTAATATAAACAGAGACAGGGTCTCGTGTAATATAAACAGAGACAGGCTGTTGTATAATATAAACAGAGAGAGGGCCTAGTGTAACATAAACAGAGACAGGGTCTGGTGTAATATAAACAGAGACTAGGTCCAGTGTAATATAAACTGAGACAGGGCCCAGTGTAATATAAACAGTGACAGGGTCTAGTGTAATATAAACAAAGACAGGGCCTTGTGTAATATAAACAGATACAGGGTCTAGTGTAATATAAACAGAGACAGGGACGAGTGTAATATAAACAGAGACAGGGTCTAGTGTAAGATAAACAGGGACAAGGTCTAGTGTAATATCAACAGAGACAGCGACTAGTGTAATACAAAGAGAGACAGTGTCTAGTGTAATATAGTCAGAAACAGGGTCTAGTGTAATATAAACAGAGACAGGGTCTAGTGTAATATAAAAAAAAGACAGGGTCCAGAGTAATATAAACAGCGACAGGGTCTAGTGTAATATAAACAGAGACAGGGTCTAGTGTAATATAAACAGAGACAGGGTCTAGTGTAATATAAACAGAGACAGGGTCTAGCATAATCTAAACAGAGACAGGGTCTAGTGTAATATAAACAGAGACAGGG
>JASTWF010000773.1:0-144209 GCA_030390025.1 Squalus acanthias | reverse complement strand
CTCTGTTTATATTACAGACCCCCTAAACACTAGACCCTGTCTCTGTTTATATTACACTAGACCCTGTCTCTGTTTATATTACACTAGACCCTGTCTCTGTTTATATTACACTAGACCCTGTCTCTGTTTATATTACACTAGACCTGTCTCTGTTTATATTACACTAGACCCTGTCTCTGTTTATATTACACTAGACCCTGTCTCTGTTTATATTACACTAGGACCTGTCTCTGTTTATTTTACACTAGACCCTGTCTCTGTTTATATTACACTAGACCCTGTCTCTGTTTATATTTACACTAGACCCTGTCTCTGTTTATATTACATAGACCCTGTCTCTGTTTATATTACACTAGAACCTGTCTCTGTTTATATTACACTAGACCTGTCTCTGTTTATATTACACTAGACCCTGTCTCTGTTTATATTACACTAGACCCTGTCTCTGTTTATATTACACTAGACCCTGTCTCTGTTTATATTACACTAGACCCTGTCTCTGTTTATATTACACTAGACCCTGTCTCTGTTTATATTACACTAGACCCTGTCTCTGTTTTATTACACTAGACCCTGTCTCTGTTTATATTACACTAGACCTGTCTCTGTTTATATTACACTAGACCCTGTCTCTGTTTATATTACACTAGACCCTGTCTCTGTTTATATTACACTAGACCCTGTCTCTGTTTATATTACACTAGACCCTGTCTCTGTTTATATTACACTAGACCCTGTCTCTGTTTATATTACACTAGACCCTGTCTCTGTTTATATTACACTAGACCCCTTTCTATGTTTATATTTCACTAGGACCCTGTCTCTGTTTATATTACACTAGACCCTGTCTCTGTTTATATTACACTAGACCCTGTCTCTGTTTATATTACACTAGACCCTGTCTCTGTTTATATTACACTAGACCCTGTCTCTGTTTATATTACACTAACCCTGTCTCTGTTTATTACACTAGACCCTGTCTCTGTTTATATTACACTAGACCCTGTCTCTGTTTATATTACACTAGACCCTGTCTCTGTTTATATTACACTAGACCCTGCCTCTGTTTATATTACACTGGACCCTGTCTCTGTTTATATTACACTAGACCGTTTCTCTGTTTATATGCACTAGACCCTGTCTCTGTTTATATTACACTAGACCCTGTCTCTGTTTATATTACACTAGACCCTGTCTTCTGTTTATATTACACTAGACCCTGTCTCTGTTTATATTACACTAGACCCTGTCTCTGTTTATATTACACTAGACCCTGTCTCTGTTTATATTACACTAGACCCTGTCTCTGTTTATATTACACTAGACCCTGTCTCTGTTTATATTACACTAGACCCTGTCTCTGTTTATATTACACTAGACCCATCTCTGTTTATATTACACTAGACCCTGTCTCTGTTTATATTACACTAGACCTGTCTCTGTTTATATTACACTAGACCCTGTCTCTGTTTATATTACACTAGCCCTGTCTCTGTTTATATTACACTAGACCTGTCTCTGTTTATATTACACTAGACCCTGTCTCTGTTTTATTACACTAGACCCTGTCTCTGTTTATATTACACGAGACCCTGTCTCTGTTTATATTACACTAGACCCTGTCTTGTTTATATTACACTAGACCCTGTCTCTGTTTATATTACACTAGACCTGTCTCTGTTTATATTACACTAGACCCTGTCTCTGTTTATATTACACTAGACCCTGTCTCTGTTATATTACACTAGACCCTGTCTCTGTTTATATTACACTAGACCCTGTCTCTGTTTATATTACACTAGACCCTGTCTCTGTTTATATTACACTAGACCCTGTCTCTGTTTATATTACACTAGACCCTGTCTCTGTTTATATTACACTAGACCCTGTCTCTGTTTATATTACACTAGCCTGTCTCTGTTTATATTACACTAGACCCTGTCTCTGTTTATATTACACTAGACCCTGTCTCTGTTTATATTACACTAGACCCTGTCTCTGTTTATATTACACTAGACCCTCTCTGTTTATATTACACTAGGCCCTGTCTCTGTTTATATTACACTAGACCCTGTCTCTGTTTATATTACACTAGACCTGTCTCTGTTTATATTACACTAGACCCTGTCTCTGTTTATATTACACTAGACCCTGTCTCTGTTTATATTACACTAGACCCTGTCTCTGTTTATATTACACTAGACCCTGTCTCTGTTTATATTACACTAGACCCTGTCTCTGTTATATTACACTAGACCCTGTCTCTGTTTATATTACACTAGACCCTGTCTCTGTTTATATTACACTAGACCCTGTCTCTGTTTATATTACACTAGACCCTGTCTCTGTTTATATTACACTTGACCTGTCTCTGTTTATATTACACTAGACCCTGTCTCTGTTTATATTACACTAGACCTGTCTCTGTTTATATTTCACTAGACCCTGTCTCTGTTTATATTTTACACTAGACCCTGTCTCTGTTTATATTACACTAGACCCTGTCTCTGTTTATATTACACTAGACCCTGTCTCTGTTTATATTACACTAGACCCTGTCTCTGTTTATATTACACTAGACCTGTCTCTGTTTATATTACACTAGACCCTGTCTCTGTTTATATTACACTAGACCCTGTCTCTGTTTATATTACACTACCCTGTCTCTGTTTATATTACACTAGACCCTGTCTCTGTTTATATTACACTAGACCCTGTCTCTGTTTATATTACACTAGACCCTGTCTCTGTTTTATTACACTAGACCCTGTCTCTGTTTATATTACACTAGACCTGTCTCTGTTTATATTACACGAACCCTGTCTCTGTTTATATTACACTAGACCCTGTCTCTGTTTATATTACACTAGACCCTGTCTCTGTTTATATTACACTAGCCTGTCTCTGTTTATATTACACTAGCCTGTCTCTGTTTATATTACACTAGACCCTGTCTCTGTTTATATTACACTAGACCCTGTCTCTGTTTATATTACACTAGACCCTGTCTCTGTTTATATTACACTAGACCCTGTCTCTGTTTATATTACACTAGACCCTGTCTCTGTTTATATTACACTAGACCCTGTCTCTGTTTATATTACACTAGACCCTGTCTCTGTTTATATTACACTAGACCCTGTCTCTGTTTATATTACACTAGACCCTGTCTCTGTTTATATTACACTAGACCTGTCTCTGTTTATATTACACTAGACCCTGTCTCTGTTTATATTACACTAGACCCTGTCTCTGTTTATATTACACTAGAACCTGTCTGTTATATTACACTACCCTGTCTCTGTTTATATTACACGACCCTGTCTCTGTTTATATTACACTAGACCCTGTCTCTGTTTATATTACACTAGACCCTGTCTCTGTTTATATTACACTAGACCCTGTCTCTGTTTATATTACACTAGACCCTGTCTCTGTTTATATTACACTAGACCCTGTCTCTGTTTATATTACACTAGACCCTGTCTCTGTTTATATTACACTAGGCCTGTTCTGTTTATATTACACTAGACCCTGTCTCTGTTTATATTACACGACCCTGTCTCTGTTTATATTACACTAGACCCTGTCTCTGTTTATATTACACTAGGCCCTGTCTCTGTTTATATTACACTAGACCCTGTCTCTGTTTATATTACACTAGACCCTGTCTCTGTTTATATTACACTAGACCCTGTCTCTGTTTATATTACACTAGGACCCTGTCTCTGTTTATATTACACTAGACCCTGTCTCTGTTTATATTACACTAGACCTGTCTCTGTTTATATTACACTAGACCCTGTCTCTGTTTATATTACACTAGACCCTGTCTCTGTTTATATTACACTAGACCCTGTCTCTGTTTATATTACACTAGACCCTGTCTCTGTTTATATTACACTAGACCCTGTCTCTGTTTATATTACACTAGACCCTGTCTCTGTTTATATTACACTAGACCCTGTCTCTGTTTTATTACACTAGGACCCTGTCTCTGTTTATATTACACTAGACCCTGTCTCTGTTTATATTACACTAGACCCTGTCTCTGTTTATATTACACTAGACCCTGTCTCTGTTTATATTACACTAGACCTGTCTCTGTTTATATTACACTAGACCCTGTCTCTGTTTATATTACACTAGACCCTGTCTCTGTTTATATTACACTAGACCCTGTCTCTGTTTATATTACACTAGACCCTGTCTCTGTTTATATTACACTAGACCCTGTCTCTGTTTATATTACACTAGACCCTGTCTCTGTTTATATTAATAACAGACCTGTCTCTGTTTATATTACATAGAAACCCTGTCTCTAGGTTTATACTACCATTTCGGCCGTCGACCTGTCTGTTTATATTACACTAGACCCTGTCTGTATATTAAACTGACCCTGTCTCTGTTTTATTACACTAGACCCATCGAGTATTACACCGACACCTTTCTCACTTTATACCCTAACCCCTCGTTTTATATTACACTAGACCTGTCTCTGTTTATATCACTATCCCGTAACCCCTCTATTTATATTACTCTACACTCTGGGTCTGTTTATCATACATACACCTAGACCTGTCTCTTTTTATATTACAGGAAACCGAGCACCTGATTATATTACACTAGACACTGGTCTTCTGTGTAAATTACACAGACCCTACCCTGTTTATATTACACTAGACCCTGTCTCTGTTTATATTACACTAGACCCTGTCTCTGTTTATATTACACTAGACCCTGTCTCTGTTTATATTACACTAGACCCTGTCTCTGTTTATATTACACTGGACCCTGTCTCTGTTTATATTACACTAGACCCTGTCTCTGTTTATATTACACTAGACCTGTCTCTGTTTATATTACACTAGACCCCTGTGTATATTATACTAGACCCTGTCTCTGTTTATATTACACTAGACCCTGTCTCTGTATTTATCTTCTCTTGTTTATATTACACTAGACCCTGTCTCTGTTTATATTACACTAGACCCTGTCTCTGTTTATATTACACTAGACCCTGTCTCTGTTTATATTACACTAGACCCTGTCTCTGTTTATATTACACTAGACCCTGTCTCTGTTTATATTACACTAGACCTGTCTCTGTTTATATTACTAGGACCCTGTCTCTGTTTATATTACACTAGACCCTGTCTCTGTTTATATTACACTAGACCCTGTCTCTGTTTATATTACACTAGACCCTGTCTCTGTTTATATTACACTAGACCCTGTCTCTGTTTATATTACACTAGACCCTGTCTCTGTTTATATTACACGACCCTGTCTCTGTTTATATTACACTAGACCCTGTCTCTGTTTATATTACACTAGACCCTGTCTCTGTTTATATTACACTAGACCCTGTCTCTGTTTATATTACACTAGACCCTGTCTCTGTTTATATTACACTAGACCCTGTCTCTGTTTATATTACACTAGACCCTGTCTCTGTTTATATTACACTAGACCCTGTCTCTGTTTATATTACACTAGACCCTGTCTCTGTTTATATTACACTAGACCCTGTCTCTGTTTATATTACACTAGACCTGTCTCTGTTTATATTACACTAGACCCTGTCTCTGTTTATATTACACTAGACCCTGTCTCTGTTTATATTACACTAGACCCTGTCTCTGTTTATATTACACTAGACCTGTCTCTGTTTATATTACACTAGACCCTGTCTCTGTTTATATTACACTAGACCCTGTCTCTGTTTATATTACACTAGACCCTGTCTCTGTTTATATTACACTGGACCCTGTCTCTGTTTATATTACACTAGACCCTGTCTCTGTTTATATTACACTGACCCTGTCTCTGTTTATATTACACTAGACCCTGTCTCTGTTTATATTACACTAGACCTGTCTCTGTTTATATTACACTAGACCTGTCTCTGTTTATATTACACTAGACCCTGTCTCTCTTTATATTACACTAGACCCTGTCTCTGTTTATATTACACTAGACCCTGTCTTTTTATGTTTTATACACTAGACCCTGTCTCTGTTTATATTACACTAGACCCTGTCTCTGTTATATTACACTAGACCCTGTCTCTGTTTATATTACACTAGACCCTGTCTCTGTTTATATTAACACTAGACCCTGTCTCTGTTTATATTACACTAGACCCTGTCTCTGTTTATATTACACTAGACCCTGTCTCTGTTTATATTACACGAGATCCTGTCTCTGTTTATATACACTAGACCCTGTCTCTGTTTATATTACACTAGACCCTGTCTCTGTTTATATTACACTAGACCTGTCTCTGTTTATATTACACTAGACCCTGTCTCTGTTTATATTACACTAGACCCTGTCTCTGTTTATATTACACGAGACCCTGTCTCTGTTTATATTACACTAGACCCTGTCTCTGTTTATATTACACTGGACCCTGTCTCTGTTTATATTACACTAGGCCCTGTCTCTGTTTATATTACACTAGACCCTGTCTCTGTTTATATTACACTAGACCTGTCTCTGTTTATATTACACTAGACCCTGTCTCTGTTTATATTACACTAGACCCTGTCTCTGTTTATATTACACTAGACCCTGTCTCTGTTTATATTACACTAGACCCTGTCTCTGTTTATATTACACTTGCCCTGTCTCTGTTTATATTACACTAGCCCTGTCTCTGTTTATATTACACTAGACCCTGTCTCTGTTTATATTACACTAGACCCTGTCTCTGTTTATATTACACTAGACCCTGTCTCTGTTTATATTACACTAGACCCTGTCTCTGTTTATATTACACTAGACCCTGTCTCTGTTTATATTACACTAGACCCTGTCTCTGTTTATATTACACTAGACCTGTCTCTGTTTATATTACACTAGACCCTGTCTCTGTTTATATTACACTGGACCCTGTCTCTGTTTATATTACACTAGACCCTGTCTCTGTTTATATTACACTAGACCCTGTCTCTGTTTATATTACACTAGACCTGTCTCTGTTTATATTACACTAGACCCTGTCTCTGTTTATATTACACTAGACCTGTCTCTGTTTATATTACACTAGACCCTGTCTCTGTTTATATTACACTAGACCCTGTCTCTGTTTATATTACACTAGACCCTGTCTCTGTTTATATTACACTAGACCCTGTCTCTGTTTATATTACACTAGCCCTGTCTCTGTTTATATTACACTACACCTGTCTCTGTTTATATTACACTAGACCCTGTCTCTGTTTATATTACACTAGACCTGTCTCTGTTTATATTACACTAGACCCTGTCTCTGTTTATATTACACTAGACCCTGTCTCTGTTTATATTACACTAGACCCTGTCTCTGTTTATATTACACTAGACCCTGTCTCTGTTTATATTACACTAGACCCTGTCTCTGTTTATATTACACTAGACCCTGTCTCTGTTTATATTACACTAGACCCTGTCTCTGTTTATATTACACTAGACCCTGTCTCTGTTTATATTACACTAGACCCTGTCTCTGTTTATATTACACTAGACCCTGTCTCTGTTTATATTACACTGGACCCTTCTCTGTTTATATTACACTAGACCCTGTCTCTGTTTATATTACACTAGACCCTGTCTCTGTTTATATTACACTAGACCCTGTCTCTGTTTATATTACACTAGACCTGTCTCTGTTTATATTACACTAGACCCTGTCTCTGTTTATATTACACTAGACCCTGTCTCTTTTATATTACACTAGACCCTGTCTCTGTTTATATTACACTAGACCCTGTCTCTGTTTATATTACACTAGACCTGTCTCTGTTTATATTACACTAGACCCTGTCTTGTTTATATTACACTAGACCCTGTCTCTGTTTATATTACACTAGACCCTGTCTCTGTTTATATTACACTAGACCCTGTCTCTGTTTATATTACACTAGACCCTGTCTCTGTTTATATTACACTAGACCCTGTCTCTGTTTATATTACACTAGACCCTGTCTCTGTTTATATTACACTAGACCCTGTCTCTGTTTATATTACACTAGACCCTGTCTCTGTTTATATTACACTAGACCCTGTCTCTGTTTATATTACACTAGACCCTGTCTCTGTTTATATTACACTAGACCCTGTCTCTGTTTATATTACACTAGACCCTGTCTCTGTTTATATTACACTAGGACCCTGTCTCTGTTTATATACACTGATCTCTGTATATTCACACCTCTTTCTGTTTATATTACACTAGACCCTGTCTCTGTTTATATTACACTAGACCCTGTCTCTGTTAATATTACACGAGACCCTGTCTCTGTTTATATTACACTAGACCCTGTCTCTGTTTATATTACACTAGACCCTGTCTCTGTTTATATTACACTAGACCCTGTCTCTGTTTATATTACACTAGACCCTGTCTCTGTTTATATTACACTAGACCCTGTCTCTGTTTATATTACACTAGACCCTGTCTCTGTTTATATTACACTAGACCCTGTCTCTGTTTATATTACACTAGACCCTGTCTCTGTTTATATTACACTAGACCTGTCTCTGTTTATATTACACTAGACCCTGTCTCTGTTTATATTACACTAGACCCTGTCTCTGTTTATATTACACTAGGCCCTGTCTCTGTTTATATTACACTAGACCCTGTCTCTGTTTATATTACACTAGACCCTGTCTCTGTTTATATTACACTAGACCTGTCTCTGTTTATATTACACTAGACCCTGTCTCTGTTTATATTACACTAGACCCTGTCTCTGTTTATATTACACTAGAACCTGTCTCTGTTTATATTACACTAGACCCTGTCTCTGTTTATATTACACTAGACCCTGTCTCTGTTTATATTACACTAGACCCTGTCTCTGTTTATATTACACTAGACCTGTCTCTGTTTATATTACACTAGACCCTGTCTCTGTTTATATTACACTAGACCCTGTCTCTGTTTATATTACACTAGACCCTGTCTCTGTTTATATTACACTAGACCCTGTCTCTGTTTATATTACACTAGACCCTGTCTCTGTTTATATTACACTAGACCCTGTCTCTGTTTATATTACACTAGACCCTGTCTCTGTTTATATTACACTAACCCTGTCTCTGTTTATATTACACTAGACCCTGTCTCTGTTTATATTACACTGACCCTGTCTCTGTTTATATTACACTAGACCCTGTCTCTGTTTATATTTACACTAGACCCTGTCTCTGTTTATATTACACTAGACCTGTCTCTGTTTATATTACACTAGACCTGTCTCTGTTTATATTACACTAGACCCTGTCTCTGTTTATATTACACTAGACCCTGTCTCTGTTTATATTACACTAGACCCTGTCTCTGTTTTATTACACTAGACCCTGTCTCTGTTTATATTACACTAGACCCTGTCTCTGTTTATATTACACTAGACCCTGTCTCTGTTTATATTACACTAGACCCTGTCTCTGTTTATATTACACTAGACCCTGTCTCTGTTTATATTACACTAGACCCTGTCTCTGTTTATATTACACTAGACCTGTCTCTGTTTATATTACACTAGACCCTGTCTCTGTTTATATTACACGAGACCCTGTCTCTGTTTATATTACACTAGACCTGTCTCTGTTTATATTACACTAGACCTGTCTCTGTTTATATTACACTAGACCTGTCTCTGTTTATATTACACTAGCCCTGTCTCTGTTTATATTACACTAACACCTGTCTCTGTTTATATTACACTAGACCCTGTCTCTGTTTATATTACACTAGACCCTGTCTCTGTTTATATTACACTAGACCCTGTCTCTGTTTATATTACACTAGACCCTGTCTCTGTTTTATTACATAGAACTGTGAAACTGTCTTAGTCTAGGCCATTCGACCCGTCGACCTGCTCCACCATCCAATACGACCCTGTCTGTTTATAATACACTAACCCTGTCTCTGTTTATATTACACTAGAATCCCCATCGATATTGCACTGACCCTATCCCACCTATACCCGTAACCCTCGTATTTAATTCCCCCCTGTATATAAACATACCCTCTCCTGTTTATATCACTAGACCCTGTCTCTGTTTATATTACACTAGAACCCTGTGTCTGTTTATATAGCCAACTCAACCTGTCCCGTAAATTTTTTGGTCTGTTATATTACACCGGAGCACCCTGTTTATATTACACTAGACCCTTGTCTCTGTTTATATTACACTAGACAGTCTCCTGTTTATATTCACACTAGACCCTGTCTCTGTTTATATTACACTAGACCCTGTCTCTGTTTATATTACACTAGACCCTGTCTCTGTTTATATTACACTAGACCCTGTCTCTGTTTATATTACACTAGACCCTGTCTCTGTTTATATTACACTAGACCCTGTCTCTGTTTATATTACACTAGACCCTGTCTCTGTTTATATACACTAGACCCTGTCTCTGTTTATATTACACTAGACCCTGTCTCTGTTTATATTACACTAGACCCTGTCTCTGTTTATATTACACTAGACCCTGTCTCTGTTTTATATTACACTAGACCCTGTCTCTGTTTATATTACACTAGACCCTGTCTCTGTTTATATTACACTAGACCCTGTCTCTGTTTATATTACACTAGACCCTGTCTCTGTTTATATTACACTAGACCTGTCTCTGTTTATATTACACTAGGACCTGTCTCTGTTTATATTACACTAGACCTGTCTCTGTTTATATTACACTAGACCCTGTCTCTGTTTATATTACACTAGACCTGTCTCTGTTTATATTACACTAGACCCTGTCTCTGTTTATATTACACGAACCCTGTCTCTGTTTATATTACACTAGACCCTGTCTCTGTTTTATTTACACTAGACCCTGTCTCTGTTTATATTACACTAGACCCTGTCTCTGTTTATATTACACTAGACCCTGTCTCTGTTTATATTACACTGACCCTGTCTCTGTTTATATTACACTAGACCCTGTCTCTGTTTATATTACACTAGACCCTGTCTCTGTTTATATTACACTAGACCCTGTCTCTGTTTATATTACACTAGACCCTGTCTCTGTTTATATTACACTAGACCCTGTCTCTGTTTATATTACACTAGACCTGTCTCTGTTATATTACACTAGACCCTGTCTCTGTTTATATTACACTAGAACCTGTCTCTGTTTATATTACACTGGACCCTCTCTGTTTATATTACACTAGACCCTGTCTCTGTTTATATTACACTAGACCCTGTCTCTGTTTATATTACACTAGACCCTGTCTCTGTTTATATTACACTAGACCCTGTCTCTGTTTATATTACACTAGACCCTGTCTCTGTTTATATTACACTAGACCCTGTCTCTGTTTATATTACACTAGACCCTGTCTCTGTTTATATTACACTAGACCCTGTCTCTGTTTATATTACACTAGACCCTGTCTCTGTTTATATTACACTAGACCCTGTCTCTGTTTTATATTACACTAGACCCTGTCTCTGTTTATATTACACTAGACCCTGTCTCTGTTTATATTACACTAGACCCTGTCTCTGTTTATATTACACTAGACCCTGTCTCTGTTTATATTACACTAGACCCTGTCTCTGTTTATATTACACTAGACCCTGTCTCTGTTTATATTACACTAGCCTGTCTCTGTTTATATTACACTAGACCCTGTCTCTGTTTATATTACACTAGACCCTGTCTCTGTTTATATTACACTAGACCCTGTCTCTGTTTATATTACACTAGACCCTGTCTCTGTTTATATTACACTAGACCCTGTCTCTGTTTATATTACAAGACCCTGTCTCTGTTTATATTACACTAGACCCTGTCTCTGTTTATATTACACTAGACCTGTCTCTGTTTATATTACACTAGACCTGTCTCTGTTTATATTACACTAGACCCTGTCTCTGTTTATATTACACTAGACCCTGTCTCTGTTTTATTTACACTCGACCTGTCTCTGTTTATATTACACTAGACCCTGTCTCTGTTTAATTACACTAGACCCTGTCTCTGATTATATTGCACTAGACACTGTCTCTATTTTAATTACACTAGACCCTGTACTTGTTTATATTACACTAGACCCTGTCTCTGTTTATATTACACTAGACCCTGTCTCTGTTTATATTACACTAGACCCTGTCTCTGTTTATATTACACTAGACCCTTTCTCTGTTTATATTACACTAGACCCTGTCTCTGTTTATATTACACTAGACCCTGTCTCTGTTTATATTACACTAGACCCTGTCTCTGTTTATATTACACTAGACCCTGTCTCTGTTTATATTACACTAGACCCTGTCTCTGTTTATATTACACTAGACCCTGTCTCTGTTTATATTACACTAGACCCTGTCTCTGTTTATATTACACTAGACCCTGTCTCTGTTTATATTACACTAGACCTGTCTCTGTTTATATTACACTAGACCCTGTCTCTGTTTATATTACACTAGACCCTGTCTCTGTTTATATTACACTAGACCCTGTCTCTGTTTATATTACACTAGACCCTGTCTCTGTTTATATTACACTAGACCCTGTCTTGTTTATATTACACTAGACCTGTCTCTGTTTATATTACACTAGACCCTGTCTCTGTTTATATTACACTAGACCCTGTCTCTGTTTATATTACACTAGGCCCTGTCTCTGTTTATATTATACACAGACTGTCTCTGTTTATATTACACTAGACCCTGTCTCTGTTTATATTACACTAGACCCTGTCTTGTTTATATTACACTAGACCCTGTCTCTGTTTATATTACACTAGACCCTGTCTCTGTTTATATTACACTAGACCCTGTCTCTGTTTATATTACACTAGACCCTGTCTCTGTTTATATTACACTAGACCCTGTCTCTGTTTATATTACACTAGACCCTGTCTCTGTTTATATTACACTAGACCCTGTCTCTGTTTATATTACACTAGACCCTGTCTCTGTTTATATTACACTAGACCCTGTCTCTGTTTATATTACACTAGACCCTGTCTCTGTTTATATTACACGGACCCTCTCTGTTATATTACACTAGACCCTGTCTCTGTTTATATTACACTAGACCCTGTCTCTGTTTATATTACACTAGACCCTGTCTCTGTTTATATTACACTAGACCCTGTCTCTGTTTATATTACACTAGACCCTGTCTCTGTTTATATTACACTAGACCCTGTCTCTGTTTATATTACACTAGACCCTGTCTCTGTTTATATTACACTAGACCTGTCTCTGTTTATATTACACTAGACCCTGTCTCTGTTTATATATTTATTCTTTTTTACACTAGACCTGTCTTGTTTATATTACACTAGACCCTGTCTCTGTTTATATTACACTAGACCCTGTCTCTGTTTATATTACACGACCCTGTCTCTGTTTATATTACACTAGACCCTGTCTCTGTTTATATTACACTAGACCCTGTCTCTGTTTATATTACACTAGACCCTGTCTCTGTTTATATTACACTAGACCCTGTCTCTGTTTATATTACACTAGACCTGTCTCTGTTTATATTACACTAGACCCTGTCTCTGTTTATATTACACTAGACCCTGTCTCTGTTTATATTACACTAGACCCTGTCTCTGTTTATATTACACTAGACCCTGTCTCTGTTTAATTACACTAGACCCTGTCTCTGTTTATATTACACTAGACCCTGTTCTGTTATATTACACTAGACCCTGTCTCTGTTTATATATTACACTAGACCCTGTCTCTGTTTATATTACACTAGACCTGTCTCTGTTTATATTACACTAGACCCTGTCTCTGTTTATATTACACTAGACCCTGTCTCTGTTTATATTACACTAGACCCTGTCTCTGTTTATATTACACTAGACCCTGTCTCTGTTTATATTACACTAGACCCTGTCTCTGTTTATATTACACTAGACCCTGTCTCTGTTTTATACACTAGACCCTGTCTCTGTTTATATTACACTAGACCCTGTCTCTGTTTATATTACACTAGACCCTGTCTCTGTTTATATTACACTGGACCCTGTCTCTGTTTATATTACACTAGACCCTGTCTCTGTTTATTACACTAGACCCTGTCTCTGTTTATATTACACTAGACCCTGTCTCTGTTTATATTACACTAGACCTGTCTCTGTTTATATTACACTAGACCCTGTCTCTGTTTATATTACACTAGACCCTGTCTCTGTTTATATTACACTAGACCCTGTCTCTGTTTATATTACACTAGACCCTGTCTCTGTTTATATTACACTAGACCCTGTCTCTGTTTATATTACACTAGACCCTGTCTCTGTTTATATTACACTAGACCCTGTCTCTGTTTATATTACACTAGACCCTGTCTCTGTTTATATTACACTAGACCCTGTCTCTGTTTATATTACACTAGACCCTGTCTCTGTTTATATTACACTAGCCCTGTCTCTGTTTATATTACACTAGACCCTGTCTCTGTTTATATTACACTAGACCCTGTCTCTGTTTATATTACACTAGACCTGTCTCTGTTTATATTACACTAGACCCTGTCTCTGTTTATATTACACTAGACCTGTCTCTGTTTATATTACACTAGACCCTGTCTCTGTTTTATTACACTAGACCCTGTCTCTGTTTATATTTTACAAACACCCTGTCTCTGTTTTATTACACTAGACCCTGTCTCTGTTTATATTACACTAGACCCTGTCTCTGTTTATATTACACTAGACCCTGTCTCTGTTTATATTACACTAGACCCTGTCTCTGTTTATATTACTAGACACTAGACCCTGTCTCTGTTTGTATTACAATTACACCTAGAGCCTGTTTATATTTAATTACGACCCTGTCTGTATATTAATTACACTAGACCCTGTCTCTGTTTATATTAACAGAATTCCCTGTCTCACCGACTATTTCCACCCTATACCCGTAACCCCTCGTATTAATTACCCTACATGTCCTTTATATCACTAACCCTGTACCTCACTTTATATAATCACTCTAACAATCTGTGTTAATTTATCATAGCCCTGTTCATACCTAACACGCCCTTTTTGGATGTTACACTAAACCGAGCACCTGGTTTAATTACACTAGACACCCTTATAATGTACAAACTCCTCACAGACAGTCACCCTGTCCTGTTATATACACTAGACCCTGTCTCTGTTTATATTACACTAGACCCTGTCTCTGTTTATATTACACTAGACCCTGTCTCTGTTTATATTACACTAGACCCTGTCTCTGTTTATATTACACTAGACCCTGTCTCTGTTTATATTACACTAGACCCTGTCTCTGTTTATATTACACTAGACCCTGTCTCTGTTTATATTACACTAGACCCTGTCTCTGTTTATATTACACTAGACCCTGTCTCTGTTTATATTACACTAGACCCTGTCTCTGTTTATATTACACTAGACCCTGTCTCTGTTTATATTACACTAGACCCTGTCTCTGTTTATATTACACTAGACCCTGTCTCTGTTTATATTACACTAGACCCTGTCTCTGTTTATATTACACTAGACCCTGTCTCTGTTTATATTACACTAGACCCTGTCTCTGTTTATATTACACTAGACCCTGTCTCTGTTTATATTACACTAGACCCTGTCTCTGTTTATATTACACTAGACCCTGTCTCTGTTTATATTACACTAGACCCTGTCTCTGTTTATATTACACTAGACCCTGTCTCTGTTTATATTACACTAGACCCTGTCTCTGTTTATATTACACTAGACCCTGTCTCTGTTTATATTACACTAGACCCTGTCTCTGTTTATATTACACTAGACCCTGTCTCTGTTTATATTACACTAGACCCTGTCTCTGTTTATATTACACTAGACCCTGTCTCTGTTTATATTACACTAGACCCTGTCTCTGTTTATATTACACTAGACCCTGTCTCTGTTTATATTACACTAGACCCTGTCTCTGTTTATATTACACTAGACCCTGTCTCTGTTTATATTACACTAGACCCTGTCTCTGTTTATATTACACTAGACCCTGTCTCTGTTTATATTACACTAGACCCTGTCTCTGTTTATATTACACTAGACCCTGTCTCTGTTTATATTACACTAGACCCTGTCTCTGTTTATATTACACTAGACCCTCTCTGTTTATATTACACTAGACCCTGTCTCTGTTTATATTACACTAGACCCTGTCTCTGTTTATATTACACTAGACCCTGTCTCTGTTTATATTACACTAGACCCTGTCTCTGTTTATATTACACTAGACCCTGTCTCTGTTTATATTACACTAGACCCTGTCTCTGTTTATATTACACTAGACCCTGTCTCTGTTTATATTACACTAGACCCTGTCTCTGTTTATATTACACTAGACCCTGTCTCTGTTTATATTACACTAGACCCTGTCTCTGTTTATATTACACTAGACCCTGTCTCTGTTTATATTACACTAGACCCTGTCTCTGTTTATATTACACTAGACCCTGTCTCTGTTTATATTACACTAGACCCTGTCTCTGTTTATATTACACTAGACCCTGTCTCTGTTTATATTACACTAGACCCTGTCTCTGTTTATATTACACTAGACCCTGTCTCTGTTTATATTACACTAGACCCTGTCTCTGTTTATATTACACTAGACCCTGTCTCTGTTTATATTACACTAGACCCTGTCTCTGTTTATATTACACTAGACCCTGTCTCTGTTTATATTACACTAGACCCTGTCTCTGTTTATATTACACTAGACCCTGTCTCTGTTTATATTACACTAGACCCTGTCTCTGTTTATATTACACTAGACCCTGTCTCTGTTTATATTACACTAGACCCTGTCTCTGTTTATATTACACTAGACCCTGTCTCTGTTTATATTACACTAGACCCTGTCTCTGTTTATATTACACTAGACCCTGTCTCTGTTTATATTACACTAGACCCTGTCTCTGTTTATATTACACTAGACCCTGTCTCTGTTTATATTACACTAGACCCTGTCTCTGTTTATATTACACTAGACCCTGTCTCTGTTTATATTACACTAGACCCTGTCTCTGTTTATATTACACTAGACCCTGTCTCTGTTTATATTACACTAGACCCTGTCTCTGTTTATATTACACTAGACCCTGTCTCTGTTTATATTACACTAGACCCTGTCTCTGTTTATATTACACTAGACCCTGTCTCTGTTTATATTACACTAGACCCTGTCTCTGTTTATATTACACTAGACCCTGTCTCTGTTTATATTACACTAGACCCTGTCTCTGTTTATATTACACTAGACCCTGTCTCTGTTTATATTACACTAGACCCTGTCTCTGTTTATATTACACTAGACCCTGTCTCTGTTTATATTACACTAGACCCTGTCTCTGTTTATATTACACTAGACCCTGTCTCTGTTTATATTACACTAGACCCTGTCTCTGTTTATATTACACTAGACCCTGTCTCTGTTTATATTACACTAGACCCTGTCTCTGTTTATATTACACTAGACCCTGTCTCTGTTTATATTACACTAGACCCTGTCTCTGTTTATATTACACTAGACCCTGTCTCTGTTTATATTACACTAGACCCTGTCTCTGTTATATTACACTAGACCCTGTCTCTGTTTATATTACACTACCCTGTCTCTGTTTATATTACACTAGACCTGTCTCTGTTTATATTACACTAGACCCTGTCTCTGTTTATATTACACTAGACCCTGTCTCTGTTTATATTACACTAGACCCTGTCTCTGTTTATATTACACTAGACCCTGTCTCTGTTTATATTACACTAGACCCTGTCTCTGTTTATATTACACTAGACCCTGTCTCTGTTTATATTACACTAGACCCTGTCTCTGTTTATATTACACTAGACCCTGTCTCTGTTTATATTACACTAGACCCTGTCTCTGTTTATATTACACTAGACCCTGTCTCTGTTTATATTACACTAGACCCTGTCTCTGTTTATATTACACTAGACCCTGTCTCTGTTTATATTACACTAGACCCTGTCTCTGTTTATATTACACTAGACCCTGTCTCTGTTTATATTACACTAGACCCTGTCTCTGTTTATATTACACTAGACCCTGTCTCTGTTTATATTACACTAGACCCTGTCTCTGTTTATATTACACTAGACCCTGTCTCTGTTTATATTACACTAGACCCTGTCTCTGTTTATATTACACTAGACCCTGTCTCTGTTTATATTACACTAGACCCTGTCTCTGTTTATATTACACTAGACCCTGTCTCTGTTTATATTACACTAGACCCTGTCTCTGTTTATATTACACTAGACCCTGTCTCTGTTTATATTACACTAGACCCTGTCTCTGTTTATATTACACTAGACCCTGTCTCTGTTTATATTACACTAGACCCTGTCTCTGTTTATATTACACTAGACCCTGTCTCTGTTTATATTACACTAGACCCTGTCTCTGTTTATATTACACTAGACCCTGTCTCTGTTTATATTACACTAGACCCTGTCTCTGTTTATATTACACTAGACCCTGTCTCTGTTTATATTACACTAGACCCTGTCTCTGTTTATATTACACTAGACCCTGTCTCTGTTTATATTACACTAGACCCTGTCTCTGTTTATATTACACTAGACCCTGTCTCTGTTTATATTACACTAGACCCTGTCTCTGTTTATATTACACTAGACCCTGTCTCTGTTTATATTACACTAGACCCTGTCTCTGTTTATATTACACTAGACCCTGTCTCTGTTTATATTACACTAGACCCTGTCTCTGTTTATATTACACTAGACCCTGTCTCTGTTTATATTACACTAGACCCTGTCTCTGTTTATATTACACTAGACCCTGTCTCTGTTTATATTACACTAGACCCTGTCTCTGTTTATATTACACTAGACCCTGTCTCTGTTTATATTACACTAGACCCTGTCTCTGTTTATATTACACTAGACCCTGTCTCTGTTTATATTACACTAGACCCTGTCTCTGTTTATATTACACTAGACCCTGTCTCTGTTTATATTACACTAGACCCTGTCTCTGTTTATATTACACTAGACCCTGTCTCTGTTTATATTACACTAGACCCTGTCTCTGTTTATATTACACTAGACCCTGTCTCTGTTTATATTACACTAGACCCTGTCTCTGTTTATATTACACTAGACCCTGTCTCTGTTTATATTACACTAGACCCTGTCTCTGTTTATATTACACTAGACCCTGTCTCTGTTTATATTACACTAGACCCTGTCTCTGTTTATATTACACTAGACCCTGTCTCTGTTTATATTACACTAGACCCTGTCTCTGTTTATATTACACTAGACCCTGTCTCTGTTTATATTACACTAGACCCTGTCTCTGTTTATATTACACTAGACCCTGTCTCTGTTTATATTACACTAGACCCTGTCTCTGTTTATATTACACTAGACCCTGTCTCTGTTTATATTACACTAGACCCTGTCTCTGTTTATATTACACTAGACCCTGTCTCTGTTTATATTACACTAGACCCTGTCTCTGTTTATATTACACAAGACCCTGTCTCTGTTTATATTACACTAGACCCTGTCTCTGTTTATATTACACTAGACCCTGTCTCTGTTTATATTACACTAGACCCTGTCTCTGTTTATATTACACTAGACCCTGTCTCTGTTTATATTACACTAGACCCTGTCTCTGTTTATATTACACTAGACCCTGTCTCTGTTTATATTACACTAGACCCTGTCTCTGTTTATATTACACTAGACCCTGTCTCTGTTTATATTACACTAGACCCTGTCTCTGTTTATATTACACTAGACCCTGTCTCTGTTTATATTACACTAGACCCTGTCTCTGTTTATATTACACTAGACCCTGTCTCTGTTTATATTACACTAGACCCTGTCTCTGTTTATATTACACTAGACCCTGTCTCTGTTTATATTACACTAGACCCTGTCTCTGTTTATATTACACTAGACCCTGTCTCTGTTTATATTACACTAGACCCTGTCTCTGTTTATATTACACTAGACCCTGTCTCTGTTTATATTACACTAGACCCTGTCTCTGTTTATATTACACTAGACCCTGTCTCTGTTTATATTACACTAGACCCTGTCTCTGTTTATATTACACTAGACCCTGTCTCTGTTTATATTACACTAGACCCTGTCTCTGTTTATATTACACTAGACCCTGTCTCTGTTTATATTACACTAGACCCTGTCTCTGTTTATATTACACTAGACCCTGTCTCTGTTTATATTACACTAGACCCTGTCTCTGTTTATATTACACTAGACCTGTCTCTGTTTATATTACACTAGACCCTGTCTCTGTTTATATTACACTAGACCCTGTCTCTGTTTATATTACACTAGACCCTGTCTCTGTTTATATTACACTAGACCCTGTCTCTGTTTATATTACACTAGACCCTGTCTCTGTTTATATTACACTAGACCCTGTCTCTGTTTATATTACACTAGACCCTGTCTCTGTTTATATTACACTAGACCCTGTCTCTGTTTATATTACACTAGACCCTGTCTCTGTTTATATTACACTAGACCCTGTCTCTGTTTATATTACACTAGACCCTGTCTCTGTTTATATTACACTAGACCCTGTCTCTGTTTATATTACACTAGACCCTCTCTGTTTATATTACACTAGACCCTGTCTCTGTTTATATTACACTAGACCCTGTCTCTGTTTATATTACACTAGACCCTGTCTCTGTTTATATTACACTAGACCCTGTCTCTGTTTATATTACACTAGACCCTGTCTCTGTTTATATTACACTAGACCCTGTCTCTGTTTATATTACACTAGACCCTGTCTCTGTTTATATTACACTAGACCTGTCTCTGTTTATATTACACTAGACCCTGTCTCTGTTTATATTACACTAGACCCTGTCTCTGTTTATATTACACTAGACCCTGTCTCTGTTTATATTACACTAGACCCTGTCTCTGTTTTTATTACACTAACCCTGTCTCTGTTTATATTACACTAGACCCTGTCTCTGTTTATATTACACTAGACCCTGTCTCTGTTTATATTACACTAGACCTGTCTCTGTTTATATTACACTAGACCCTGTCTCTGTTTATATTACACTAGACCCTGTCTCTGTTTATATTACACTAGACCCTGTCTCTGTTTATATTACACTAGACCCTGTCTCTGTTTATATTACACTAGACCCTGTCTCTGTTTATATTACACTAGACCCTGTCTCTGTTTATATTACACTAGACCCTGTCTCTGTTTATATTACACTAGACCCTGTCTCTGTTTATATTACACTAGACCCTGTCTCTGTTTATATTACACTAGACCCTGTCTCTGTTTATATTACACTAGACCCTGTCTCTGTTTATATTACACTAGACCCTGTCTCTGTTTATATTACACTAGACCCTGTCTCTGTTTATATTACACTAGACCCTGTCTCTGTTTATATTACACTAGACCCTGTCTCTGTTTATATTACACTAGACCCTGTCTCTGTTTATATTACACTAGACCCTGTCTCTGTTTATATTACACTAGACCTGTCTCTGTTTATATTACACTAGACCCTGTCTCTGTTTATATTACACTAGACCCTGTCTCTGTTTATATTACACTAGACCCTGTCTCTGTTTATATTACACTAGACCCTGTCTCTGTTTATATTACACTAGACCCTGTCTCTGTTTATATTACACTAGACCCTGTCTCTGTTTATATTACACTAGACCCTGTCTCTGTTTATATTACACTAGACCCTGTCTCTGTTTATATTACACTAGACCCTGTCTCTGTTTATATTACACTAGACCCTGTCTCTGTTTATATTACACTAGACCCTGTCTCTGTTTATATTACACTAGACCCTGTCTCTGTTTATATTACACTAGACCCTGTCTCTGTTTATATTACACTAGACCTGTCTCTGTTTATATTACACTAGACCCTGTCTCTGTTTATATTACACTAGACCCTGTCTCTGTTTATATTACACTAGACCCTGTCTCTGTTTATATTACACTAGACCCTGTCTCTGTTTATATTACACTAGACCCTGTCTCTGTTTATATTACACTAGACCCTGTCTCTGTTTATATTACACTAGACCCTGTCTCTGTTTTTATTACACTAGACCCTGTCTCTGTTTATATTACACTAGACCCTGTCTCTGTTTATATTACACTAGACCCTGTCTCTGTTTATATTACACTAGACCCTGTCTCTGTTTATATTACACTAGACCCTGTCTCTGTTTATATTACACTAGACCCTGTCTCTGTTTATATTACACTAGACCCTGTCTCTGTTTATATTACACTAGACCCTGTCTCTGTTTATATTACACTAGACCCTGTCTCTGTTTATATTACACTAGACCCTGTCTCTGTTTATATTACACTAGACCCTGTCTCTGTTTATATTACACTAGACCCTGTCTCTGTTTATATTACACTAGACCCTGTCTCTGTTTATATTACACTAGACCCTGTCTCTGTTTATATTACACTAGACCCTGTCTCTGTTTATATTACACTAGACCCTGTCTCTGTTTATATTACACTAGACCCTGTCTCTGTTTATATTACACTAGACCCTGTCTCTGTTTATATTACACTAGACCCTGTCTCTGTTTATATTACACTAGACCCTGTCTCTGTTTATATTACACTAGACCCTGTCTCTGTTTATATTACACTAGACCCTGTCTCTGTTTATATTACACTAGACCCTGTCTCTGTTTATATTACACTAGACCCTGTCTCTGTTTATATTACACTAGACCCTGTCTCTGTTTATATTACACTAGACCCTGTCTCTGTTTATATTACACTAGACCCTGTCTCTGTTTATATTACACTAGACCCTGTCTCTGTTTATATTACACTAGACCCTGTCTCTGTTTATATTACACTAGACCCTGTCTCTGTTTATATTACACTAGACCCTGTCTCTGTTTATATTACACTAGACCCTGTCTCTGTTTATATTACACTAGACCCTGTCTCTGTTTATATTACACTAGACCCTGTCTCTGTTTATATTACACTAGACCCTGTCTCTGTTTATATTACACTAGACCCTGTCTCTGTTTATATTACACTAGACCCTGTCTCTGTTTATATTACACTAGACCCTGTCTCTGTTTATATTACACTAGACCCTGTCTCTGTTTATATTACACTAGACCCTGTCTCTGTTTATATTACACTAGACCCTGTCTCTGTTTATATTACACTAGACCCTGTCTCTGTTTATATTACACTAGACCCTGTCTCTGTTTATATTACACTAGACCCTGTCTCTGTTTATATTACACTAGACCCTGTCTCTGTTTATATTACACTAGACCCTGTCTCTGTTTATATTACACTAGACCCTGTCTCTGTTTATATTACACTAGACCCTGTCTCTGTTTATATTACACTAGACCCTGTCTCTGTTTATATTACACTAGACCCTGTCTCTGTTTATATTACACTAGACCCTGTCTCTGTTTATATTACACTAGACCCTGTCTCTGTTTATATTACACTAGACCCTGTCTCTGTTTATATTACACTAGACCCTGTCTCTGTTTATATTACACTAGACCCTGTCTCTGTTTATATTACACTAGACCCTGTCTCTGTTTATATTACACTAGACCCTGTCTCTGTTTATATTACACTAGACCCTGTCTCTGTTTATATTACACTAGACCCTGTCTCTGTTTATATTACACTAGACCCTGTCTCTGTTTATATTACACTAGACCCTGTCTCTGTTTATATTACACTAGACCCTGTCTCTGTTTATATTACACTAGACCCTGTCTCTGTTTATATTACACTAGACCCTGTCTCTGTTTATATTACACTAGACCCTGTCTCTGTTTATATTACACTAGACCCTGTCTCTGTTTATATTACACTAGACCCTGTCTCTGTTTATATTACACTAGACCCTGTCTCTGTTTATATTACACTAGACCCTGTCTCTGTTTATATTACACTAGACCCTGTCTCTGTTTATATTACACTAGACCCTGTCTCTGTTTATATTACACTAGACCCTGTCTCTGTTTATATTACACTAGGCCCTGTCTCTGTTTATATTACACTAGACCCTGTCTCTGTTTATATTACACTAGACCCTGTCTCTGTTTATATTACACTAGACCCTGTCTCTGTTTATATTACACTAGACCCTGTCTCTGTTTATATTACACTAGACCCTGTCTCTGTTTATATTACACTAGACCCTGTCTCTGTTTATATTACACTAGACCCTGTCTCTGTTTATATTACACTAGACCCTGTCTCTGTTTATATTACACTAGACCCTGTCTCTGTTTATATTACACTAGACCCTGTCTCTGTTTATATTACACTAGACCCTGTCTCTGTTTATATTACACTAGACCCTGTCTCTGTTTATATTACACTAGACCCTGTCTCTGTTTATATTACACTAGACCCTGTCTCTGTTTATATTACACTAGACCCTGTCTCTGTTTATATTACACTAGCCCTGTCTCTGTTTATATTACACTAGACCCTGTCTCTTTTATAGTACACTAGGACCCTGTCCTCTTTTATTACACTAGACCCTGTCTCTGTTTATATTACACGTGACCCTGGTCTCTGTTTATATTACACTAGACCTGTCTCTGTTTATTTAGCACTAGACCCTGTCTCTGTTTATATTACACTAGACCCTGTCTCTGCTTATATTACACTAGACCCTGTCTCTGTTTATATTACACTGAGACCCTGTCTCTGTTTATATTACACTAGACCCTGTCTCTGTTTATATTACACTAGACCCTGTCTCTGTTTATATTCACTAGACCCTGTCTCTGTTTATATTACACTAGAACCTGTCTCTGTTTATATTACACTAGACCCTGTCTCTGTTTATATTACACTAGACCCTGTCTCTGTTTATATTACACTAGTCCCTGTCTCTGTTAT
The DNA here is from genome assembly GCA_030390025.1 of Squalus acanthias. Taxonomy (NCBI): domain Eukaryota; kingdom Metazoa; phylum Chordata; class Chondrichthyes; order Squaliformes; family Squalidae; genus Squalus; species Squalus acanthias. The sequence goes on along the minus strand of JASTWF010000773.1, from coordinate 119,250 downwards.
ATTGCACTAGACCCTGTCTCTGTTTATATTACACTAGACCCTGTCTCTGTTTATATTACACTAGACCCTGTCTCTGTTTATATTACACTGAGACCCTGTCTCTGTTTATATTACTCTAGACCCTGTCTCTGTTTATATTACACTAGACCCTGTCTCTGTTTATATTACACTAGACCTGTCTCTGTTTATATTACACTAGACCCTGTCTCTGTTTATATTACACGAGACCCTGTCTCTGTTTATATTACACTAGACCCTGTCTCTGTTTATATTACACTAGACCCTGTCTCTGTTTATATTACACTAGACCCTGTCTCTGTTATATTACACTAGACCCTGTCTCTGTTTATATTACACTAGACCCTGTCTCTGTTTATATTACACTAGACCCTGTCTCTGTTTATATTACACTAGACCCTGTCTCTGTTTATATTACACTAGACCCTGTCTCTGTTTGTATTACACTAGTCCCTGTCTCTGTTTATATTACACTAGACCCTTGTCTCTGTTTATCTTACACTAGACCCTGTCTCTGTTTATATTACACTCGACCCTGTCTCTGTTTATATTACACTAGACCCTGTCTCTGTTTATATTACACTAGACCCTGTCTCTGTTTATATTACACTAGACCCTGTCTCTGTTTATATTACACTAGACCCTGTCTCTGTTTATATTACACTCGACCCTGTCTCTGTTTATATTACACTAGACCCTGTCTCTGTTTATATTACACTAGGACCCTGTCTCTGTTTATATTACACTAGACCCTGTCTCTGTTTATATTACACTAGACCCTGTCTCTGTTTATATTACACTAGACCCTGTCTCTGTTTATATTACACTAGACCCTGTCTCTGTTTATATTACACTAGACCCTGTCTCTGTTTATATTACACTAGACCCTGTCTCTGTTTATATTACACTAGACCCTGTCTCTGTTTATATTACACTAGACCCTGTCTCTGTTTATATTACACTAGACCCTGTCTCTGTTTATATTACACTAGACCCTGTCTCTGTTTATATTACACTGGACCCTGTCTCTGTTTATATTACACTAGACCTGTCTCTGTTTATATTACACTAGACCCTGTCTCTGTTTATATTACACTAGCCCTGTCTCTGTTTATATTACACTAGACCTGTCTCTGTTTATATTACACTCGACCCTGTCTCTGTTTATATTACACTAGACCCTGTCTCTGTTTATATTACACTAGACCCTGTCTCTGTTTATATTACACTAGACCCTGTCTCTGTTTATATTACATAGACCCTGTGTCTGTTACATATTACATAGACCCGTCTCCGCTTTATATTACACTAGACCCTGTCTGATTATTTAAACTACCCTGTCTCTGTTTTATTACACAGACCCTGTTATTACACCGACACATATCCCACCCTATCCTGTAACCCCTGTGTTTATATTACACTAACCTGTCCTTTATATTTATATCCCGACCCTCTATTTATACCTCTAACACTGGGTCTGTTTATCATACATATCACCTAACCCTACTTTTTGAATTTACAGGGACCCTGTCTCTGTTTATATTACACTAGACCCTGTCTCTGTTTATATTACACTAGACCCTGTCTCTGTTTATATTACACTAGACCCTGTCTCTGTTTATATTACACTAGACCCTGTCTCTGTTGAAATAACACCAGACCCTGTCTCTGTTTGTATTACACTGGACCTTGTCTCTGTTTATATTACACTAGACCCTGTCTCTGTTTATATTACACCAGACCCTGTCTCTGTTTATATTACACTAGACCCTGTCTCTGTTTATATTACACTAGACCCTGTCTCTGTTTATATTACACTAGACCCTGTCTCTGTTTATATTACACGAGACCCAGTCTCTGTTTATATTACACTAGACCCTGTCTCTGTTTATTTTACACTAGACCCTGTCTCTGTTTATATTACACTAGACCCTGTCTCTGTTTGTATTACACTAGACCCAGTCTCTGTTTATATTACACTAGACCCTGTCTCTGTTTATATTACACTAGACCCTGTCTCTGTTTATATGACACTAGGCTCTGTCTCTGTTTATATTACACTAGACCCTGTCTCTGTTTATATTACACTAGACCCTGTCTCTGTTTATATTACACTAGGCTCTGTCTCTGTTTATATTACACTAGAACCTGTCTCTGTTTATATTACACTACACCCTGTCTCTGATTATATTACACGACACCCTGTCTCTGATTATATTACACGAGACCTTGTCTCTGTTTAAATTACACTTGACCCTGTCTCTGTTTATATTACACTAGACCCTGTCTCTGTTTATATTACACTAGACCCTTTTTTTAATTTATATTACACTTGACCCTGTCTCTGTTTATATTACACTAGACCCTGTCTCTGTTTATATTACATTAGGCCCTGTCTCTGTTTATATTACACTGGACCCTGTCTCAGTTTATATTACACTGGACCCTGTCTCTGTTTATATTACACTGGACCCTGTCTCTGTTTATATTACACTTGCCTTGTCACTGTTTATATTACACTAGACACTGTCTCTGTTTTTATTACACTGGACCCTGTCTCTCTTTATTTTACACTAGACACTGTCTCTCGTTATATTACACAAGACCCTGTCTCTGTTTATATTACACTAGACCGTGTCTCTGTTTATATTACACAAGAGCCTGTCTCTGTTTATATTACACTGGACCCTGTCTCTGTTTATATTACACTAGACCCTGTCTCTGTTTATATTACACTGGACCCTGTCTCTGTTTTTATTACACGAGATCCTGTCTCTGTTTATATTACATGAGATCCTGTCTCTGTTTATATTACTCTGCACCCTGTCTCTGATTATATTACACTAAACCCTGTCTCTGTTTATATTACACTAGACTCTGTCTCTGTTTATATTACACTAGACCCTGTCTCTGTTTAGATTATACGAGACCCTGTCTCTGTTTATATTACAGTAGACCCTGTCTCTGTTTATATTACACTAGACCCTGTCTCTGTTTATGTTACACTAGACCCTGTCTCTGTTTATATTACATTAGACCCTGTCTCTGTTTATATTACACTAGACCCTGTCGCTGTTTATATTACTCTGGACCCTGTCTCTGTTTATATTACACTAGACCCTGTTTCTGATTATATTACACTAGACACTGTCTCTCTTTGTATTACACTAGTCGCTGTCTCTGTTGATATTACACTAGACCTTGTCCCTGTTTATCTTACACTAGACCCTGTCTCTGTTTATATTACACTAGACCCTGTATCTGTTTATATTACACTAGGCCCTGTCTTTGTTTATATTACACTAGACCCTGTCTCTGTTTATATTACACTCGACCCTGTCTCTGTTTATATTACACAAGACCCTGTCTCTCTTTCTATTACTCTGGACCCCATCTCTGTTTATATTACACTAGACCCTGTCTCTGTTTATATTACACTGGACCCTTTTTTTTAATTTATATTACATGAGGCCCTGTCTCTGTTTATATTACACTAGACCCTGTCTCTGTTTATATTACACTCGACCCTTTCTCTTTTTATATTACACTAGACCCTGTCTCTGTTTATATTACACTAGACCCTGTCTCTGTTTATATTACACGAGATTCTGTCTCTGTTTATATTACACTAGACAGGGTCTCTGTTTATATTGCACTGGACCCTGTCTCTGTTTAGATTATACCAGACCCTGTCTCTGTTTATATTACACTAGACCCTGTCTCTGTTTATATTACACTGGACCCTGTCTCTGTTTATATTACACTAGACCCTGTCTCTGTTTATATTACACGAGACCCTGTCCCTGTTTATATTACACGAGCCCCTGTCTCTGTTTATATTACACGAGACCCTGTCTCTGTTTATATTACAATGGACCCTGTCTCTGTTTATATTACACTAGACCCTGTCTCTGTTTATATTAAACTCTACCCTGTCTCTATTTAAATTACACGAGATCCTGTCTTTGTTTATATTACACTAGGCCCTGTCTCTGTTTATGTTACACTAGGCCCTGTCTCTGTTGATGTTACACTCGACCCTGTCTCTGTTTATATTACACTGGACCCTGTCTCTGTTTATATTACACTAGGCCCTGTCTCTGTTTATATTACACTAGGCCCTGTCTCTGTTTATATTACACTAGACCCTGTCTCTGTTTATATTACACTGGACCCTGTCTCTGTTTATATTACACTAGGCCCTGTCTCTGTTTATATTACACTAGACCCGGTTTCTGACTATATTACACTAGACACTGTCTCTCTTTGTATTACACTAGTCGCTGTCTCTGTTGATATTACACTAGACCTTGTCCCTGTTTATCTTACACTAGACCCTGTCTCTGTTTATATTACACTCGTCCCTGTCTCTGTTTATCTTACACTAGACCCTGTCTCTGTTTAAATTACACGAGATCCTGTCTCTGTTTATATTACACTCGACAGGGTCTCTGTTTATGTTACACTGGACCCTGTCTCTCTTTATATTACACTGGACTCCGTCTCTGTTTATATTACACGAGACCCTGTCTCTGTTTATATTACACTAGACCCTGTCTCTGTTTATATTACATGAGACTCTGTCTCTGTTTATATTACATGAGATCCTGTCTCTGTTTATATTACACTAGACAGGGTCTCTGTTTATATTACACTAGACCCTGTCTCTGTTTATATTACACTAGACCCTGTCTCTGTTTATATTACACTAGACCCTGTCTCTGTTTAGATTATACTAGACCCTGTCTCTGTTTATATTACACTAGACCCTGTCTCTGTTTATATTACACTGGACCCTGTCTCTGTTTATATTACACTAGACCCTGTCTCTGTTTATATTACACGAGACCCTGTCTCTGTTTATATTACACGAGACCCTGTCCCTGTTTATATTACACGAGCCATTGTCCCTGTTTATATTACACGAGACCCTGTCTCTGTTTATATTACAATGGACCCTGTCTCTGTTTATATTACACTAGACCCTGTCTTTGTTTATATTACACTAGAGTCTGTCGCTGTTTATCTTACACCAGACCCTGTCTCTGTTTATATTACACCAGGCCCTGTCTCTGTTTATATTACACTAGGCCCTGTCTCAGTTTATATTACACTAGACCCTGTCTCTGTTTATATTACACTAGGCCATTTCTCTGTTTATATTACACTAGACCCCGTCTCTGTTTACATTACACTAGACCCTGTCTCTCTTTATGTTACACTAGACCCTGTCTCTGTTTACATTACACTAGACCCTGTCTCTCTTTATGTTACACTAGACCCTGTCTCTGTTTGTATTACACTGGACCCTGTCTCTGTTTATATTACACGAGATCCTGTCTCTGTTTATATTACACTCGACAGGGTCTCTGTTTATGTTACACTGGACCCTGTCTCTCTTTATATTACACTGGACCCTGTCTCTGTTTATATTACACTAGACCCTGTCTCTGTTTATATTACATGAGATCCTGTCTCTGTTTATATTACACTAGACAGGGTCTCTGTTTATATTACACTAGACCCTGTCTCTGTTTATATTACACTAGACCCTGTCTCTGTTTAGATTATACTGGACCCTGTCTCTGTTTATATTACACTAGACCCTGTCTCTGTTTATATTACACTGGACCCTGTCTCTGTTTATATTACACTAGACCCTGTCTCTGTTTATATTACACGAGACCCTGTCTCTGTTTATATTACACGAGACCCTGTCCCTGTTTATATTACACGAGCCATTGTCTCTGTTTATATTACAATGGACCCTGTCTCTGTTTATATTACCCTAGACCCTGTCTTTGTTTATATTACACTAGAGTCTGTCTCTGTTTATCTTACACCAGACCCTGTCTCTGTTTATATTACACCAGGCCCTGTCTCTGTTCATATTACACTAGACCGTGTCTCTGTTTATATTACATTAGACCCTGTCTCTGTTTATATTACACTAGACCCTGTCTCTGTTTATATTACACTAGACCCTGTCTCTGTTTATCTTACACCAGACCCTGTCTCTGTTTACATTACACTTGACTATGTCTGAGTTATTACTGCACTAAACCGTCTCTCTGATAGATAAATAAATATAAATAAAGATATATATTTGAGTGGGTGGGAGGATGCAATAATTTTTGGCTTTGAAGCATCGGTCTAGTCTTAATAACTGTCAGAAGATGTGTGCAATGTCTAATTGATGTGGGATTATGTGGGTAATATCTGTGTTGAAAGGACGGGGTTAACCTTGTAACAATCCCCCAGAGATGAGCTGGGATTGAGGGACAGGACTGAAGGTGAGCAATAGTGCCCTGCACTTTGTACTAATTAGTGACAGACTCTGTGTGTTAAAGGTTACTAATTCACACTTGTGTTGTGCTGTGCCGATTGCTCCCAGTTTGTCAATGTTCAGGATTGTTTTTGCTGCAGTATTTTCTATTGAGCTTTGGCGGGACCCACTGATTGGGTGAAACAGAGCCTGGAACCGTGACCTCACAGCACCGCCGGATGGGCGGCCGCAGGGTCCTAATGTCCACCGGGTGCACCAGCTCTCAGCGGGTTCAGAGCAACAACTGAAAAGAGCCTCACAAAGTGTTTGCTGTGTGTGTGTGTACAAAGCTCATCATTCTTAATGTGTGCAAGCACATTCCACAGAGAGAAATCATTATCTTCAGCCATTATTGATCAGCATTTTATTTCCTTTATTCACAGTGTAACTTCAGAGCGTTGAATCCCTTTTACATTTATTGAGAACCCATTGTCTTGTGGGCTCTTGTTTAGAAAGTGATGTCACAATGACCATTCCGTTCCCAAGGTGATCCTGTCTGTCAGCAGTATTCAGTGGGAAAGGGGATTAAATCACACCGAGGATAATGAGCAGCCAGCCAGCAGTCTCTGCACTTTATTGTCCAGTGATCACCTCACCATCACACAGAAGCTCCTGATATAAACCTCCAGTGGGTGATGGTTGGTGCAAGTGATGGTAAAAATGAAACTGTACCTGGACCTGACATCCATCAAATACTCCCAGGGCAGGTACAGCACAGGTTAGATACAGAGTAAAGCTCCCTCTCCACTGTCCCCATCAAACACTCCCAGGGCAAGTACAGCACGTGTTAGATTCAGAGTAAAGCTCCCTCTACACTATCCCATCAAACACTGCCAACCCATAATGAGCAGGACTGAGGGAGGTTGGTTGCTCGGCACTGCAGTGATGTCATAAAGCAGGACCATTCAGCCCAGCTGGTCGTCTCCTTGTCCCTTTAAAGGTGGAGAGCCGAGACACCCTGTCTCAAAATACACCCCACCTGTTCATACTGAGAATCCCCAGGCAAGGCCCAAGGCCCAGAGTGTGGACACACCCCGGGGAAAAGAGGAGGAGAGCGGGGACACCCTGTCTCAAAACACACCCCACCTGTTCATACTGAGAATCCCCGGGCAAGGCCCAAGGCCCAGAGTGTGGACACACCCCGGGGAAAAGAGGAGGAGAGCGGGGACACCCTGTCTCAAAACACACCCCACCTGTTCATACTGAGAATCCCCGGGCAAGGACCAAGGCCCAGAGTGTGGACACACCCCGGGGGAAAAGAGGAAGAGAGCGGGGACACCCTGTCTCAAAACACACCCCACCTGTTCATACTGAGAATCCCTGGGCAAGGCCCAAGGCCCAGAGTGTGGACACACCCCGGGGAAAAGAGGAGAGCGGGGACACCTTGTCTCAAAACACACCCCACCTGTTCATACTGAGAATCCCCGGGCAAGGCCCAGAGTGTGAAACACACCCCGGGGAAAAGAGGAGGAGAGAAGGGGACACCCTGTCTCAAAACACACACTCGACCTGTTCATACTGAGAATCCCCGGGCAAGGCCCAAGGCCCAGAGTGTGGGACACTCCCCGGGGAAAAGAGGAGGAGAGCGGGGACACCCTGTCTCAAAACACATCCCACCTGTTCATACTGAGAATCCCCGGGCAAGGCCCAAGGCCCAAGGCCCAGAGTGTGGACACAACCAAGGGGGAAAAGAGGAGGAGAGAAGGGGAGGAGTAGCGACTGAGGGACAGCAAGCTTCAGTTTTCGAGCCTGTAGACTTCAGGAGCGAAGACTGAGTTCAGTAGTTTTCGGATCCAGGGAGAGAACAAGGAGCAGATGGGGAGACTGGTGTGGATTCCAGCACAGTGAGGATGTAGGGGGAGGGAGATTGTGTCGGGCCGTGTATTAGGGGTGTAGGAGGGACAAGAGAGGAAAGGTCAGAGGAGCAATTACTGCAGCAGTGTCCATGAATAGTGAGAGAGAGAGAAGGTGGGGGTTAGAGTGGACCATGGGCAGTCTGTTAAACTGTCTGTTTGCTGTGACTACACAGGATTACACAAGATATATGGCACAGAAACAGGCCATTCGGCCCAACCAGTCCATGCCGGCGTTTATGCTCCACTCGAGCCTCCTCCCGTCTTTCCCCATCTAACTATCAGCATAACCCTCTATTCCCTTCTCCCTCATATGCTTGTCTAGCCTCCCCTTAAATGTATCTATACTATTCGCTTCAACCACTCCCTGTGATAGCGAGTTCCACATTCTCACCACTCTCTGGGTAAAGAAGTTTCTCCTGAATTCCCTATTGGATTTCTTGGTGACTATCTTATATTGATGGCCTCTAGTTATGCTCTTCCCCACAAGTGGAAACACTCTCTCTGTATCTACTCTATCAAAACCTTTCATCATTTTAAAGACCTCTGTTAGGTCACCCCTCTGCCTTTTTTCAAGAGAAAAGAGACCCAGCCTGTCCATCCTTTCCTGACAGGTATACCCTCTCATTTCTGGTATCATCCTTGTAAATCTTCTCTGCACCCTCTCCAGTGCCTCTATATCCTTTTTATAATATGGTGACCAGAATTGTACGCAGTGCTCCAAGTGTGGTCTAACCAAGGTTCGATACAAGTTTAGCATAACTTCACTACTTTTCCATTCTATAACAATTCAATTCTATAACAATCGATCCCAATAATTGAACCCAATAGGTTAAAGTCTTAAGTCCAATGTTGTCAGCACGCTGCGACATTCGATGTCTGCAGATAACGGGAGATAAATTCTTAAAACTGCTGGATCTCTTGCTCTGCCATCAACCTCTTATCAAACTGGAGCTGGCATTGCCTAATATGGTCGTCTCTGGCTACTGCACAGTCCAGAGACACAAGTCTGCATTTTCTTCAACACACATCAACAACGTTAGAAGCAGGTAAAAACACTGTGGCCTTCCTGGGGTAGCACAAACCACTATTCTCCAGACTTTTCTTATCCCGACATCATATTTCTGATCGAAACATTCTATGATGAAAATATCCAAGGCCAGTTGGTTGCAAACACCAGCTGTTGCTCAGTGAAATCTCTCTCTCTCTCTCTAATGATACCAACCACATTTTCCCCGATATCGAATGAAATAAACATGAACACCTTTCAGAAGCTGAATTAACCGAGGTCCATATGCCAACACCCCTCTCATCTTCCATTCACTTCAATTGAAAGGAAACCGACAGATTGGACCAGTCAGGATTTGAAAGATATTTACAACAGATTCTAGATGTTCTTAGAGTTGGGATCTTTCTCTATTCTGTCCACTCGAGGAGTTAGATAACAGACTTTCTCCTGTGAATATAGAGCTGGGGTATTGGGCCGTGATGTGTTCACTTGTTCATCTTGTTGACTCTAAACCTTTGCCAATTATTTGATGTGATCTGTTTACTTGTACATATTTTTTAAATACACTTGCTGAGTGGATTCAAATTGAAATTGAAAGCAGGTTTGCAGACGTGATGCTCTATTCACACATCGAAGGTGAGAGAGATGCTGTGGGACACACGCTAAGTCAGTAGCTGAAAGTGATTAACAGACTGGGTTTTGTGTTTAGTGATCCCGGGCGTGTTACCGAGACCTTCCCTGGATACCAAGGCTAGGAGAGGCACTCTGGAAGGGATGGGGAGCTGGGACTTGTCCATGAGAGTAACCGAAGGTACGAGAACTGAAATAATCTCGAGTTAGAAAGGAGAAAAGGCCCAAAAATGGAACAGTCGGTAACACAACATCAATTAGTCTCCTCTTATCTTGGAGACATCGAATATCGACACACTGTGTTATTTGAAATATCAAAATATTAAAGTCCAGCCCAGTTATAGGGGTTATTAACATCAGCAGAAATAAACCCCAACTGTCAGAATGAACATGATTCAGTCCGAGATGTAATTAACAGCAGCAATAACAGCAGAATCCAACCTCTGCTGTCACTTGTGAACTCGCTGGTGTCTCAGCAGGTGGGATGACTCAGTGAATCCCTTCCCACACTCAGAGCAGGTGAACGGCCTCTCCCCAGTGTGAGCTCACTGGTGTTTCAGCAGGCTGGATGAAAGAGTGAATCCCTTCCCACACATGGAGCAGGTGAACAGCCTCTCCCCAGTGTGAGTCCGTTGATGTGCCAGGAGGCTGGATGACTGAGTGAATCCCTTCCCACACTCAGAGCAGGTGAACGGCCTCTCCCCAGTGTGAACTCTTTGGTGTTTAGTGAGGTGGGATGAACACTTGAACCTCATCCTACAGTGAAAGCAACTGAAGGGTCTCTCCCCGGTGTGACTGCGCCGATGAATTTCCAGCTCAGACGGGGAACTGAATCCCTTCCCACAGTCCCCACATTTGCATGGTTTCTCCGTGGTGCGGGTGTCCTTGTGTCTCTCCAGATTGGATGATCAGTTGAAGCCTCGTCACACAGAACACGTGTACGGTTTCTCCCCGCTGTGAATGGTGCGATGTGTTTTCAGACTGTGTAACTGGTTAAAGCTCTTTCCACAGTCAGTGCACTGGAACACTCTCACTCGGGTGTGTGTGTCTTGGTGCTTTTCCAGTCACACTGATGTTTGAAATCTTTTCCCACAGACAGAACAGACAAACATTTCTCCTTCCACATTCAAAGGCCGATGATATTCAGGTCCTGAGGAATCGAGTGACGCGGTCAGATCTTGACCTGATGTTTGGTTTGAGTTTCCTGTCTTCAAATCCTCCACTTCTAATACCCTGTAAAAGGAGTTTACAAAAGTCATCACTGTAAGTACTGGATAGAACATTCAATTCTAGTTTCTGTGGAACATTCTTTCCTCTCTTGTTCCCCCAAAGCTGTAAATCCCCATCCCACACACTCTCCCTCCTCCCTGTGCTGAAATCCAAACCCATCGCACATCTGAAGAGAGTTTGTCTTCTGCTCATAAGATAGCAAAATACTGCGGATGCTGGAAATCTGAAATAACAACAGAAAACGCTGGAAAAACTCAGCAGGCCAGGCAGCATCCGTGGAGAGAGAAAGAGAGTTAACATTTCAGGTCGATGACCTTTCGTCAGAACTGTGAAGAGCCGGAAATCAAATAGATTTAAGGCCAGAGTAAAGCTGGGAAAAGGGGAAGGGGATAAAAGAACAAAGGGGGAGATGAAGAGACATTAAGAGACATTAAGAGATATGCAAGGCTAGAGGTGGTGTTAATGTGACAGATTAAGGCTGAAAGAAGTGTGAAATCCACTGGCAGAATGAAGGACAGCTGCCAGCTTCTAGGAGGAAAAAAAAGGTGGGGGGGGCAAATAAAAGGGTGGAAAAAATAAAATATAAATGTGATTGGAGCTGAGGTTATGATCTAAAATTGTTGAACTTGATATTGAGTCCAGAGGGCTGTAGCGTGCCTAAACGAAAGATGAGGTGCTGTTCCTCGAGCTTACGCTGCGCTTCCGTGGAACAGTGTAATAGGCCGAGGACGGTGAGGTCAGAGTGGGAGTGAAGCGGTGAATTAAAGTGACAGGCCACCGGGAGCTCGGGGTCCCCCTTACGGACTGAACGGAGGTGTTCCGCAAAGCGGTCACCCAATCTGCGTTTGGTCTCCCCAATGTAGAGGCGACCACATCGTGAGCAGCGAATACAGTATACTAAATTGCAGGAAGTACAAGTAAATCGCTGTTTCACCTGGAAGGGGTGTTTGGGGCCCTGGACAGTGGGAAGAGGGGAGGTGTAAGGGCATGTGTTGCATCTCCTGCGCGTGCACGGGAAGGTGCCGGGCGAAGGGGAAGGGGTGCTGGGGGTGGTAGAGGAGTGGACTAGGGTGTCGCGGAGGGAGCGGTCCCTGCGGAATGCTGAAAGGGGAGGTGAGGGGAAGATGTGTTTGGTGGTGGGATCACGCTGGAGGTGGCGGAAATGGCGGAGGATCCGTTGAATGTGGAGGCTGGTGGGGTGAAAGGTGAGGACAAGGGGAACCCTATCGTGGTTCCGGGAGGGAGGGGCAAGGGTGAGGGCAGAAGTGCGGGAGATAGAACGGACACGGTCGAGGGCCGTGTCGACCACGGTAGAGGGGAATCCTCGGTTGAGGAAAAAGGAAGACATGTCGGAAGCACTGGTATGGAAGGTGGCATCATCAGAGCAGATGCGGTCTTCTGCTCCCTGTTTTCTCCCCCAACTCTGGCTGGGTTCAGTTCTACACTCACTGGTTCCCCTCCCGCTCCTCCCCTGAAGGTGCTGACTCTGGCTGGGTTCAGTTCTACACTCACTGGTTCCCCTCCCTCTCTCTCCTCCCCTGAAGGGGCTGACTCTGGCTGGGTTCAGTTCCACACTCACTAGTTCCTCCCTCTCCTCCCCTGAAGGTGCTGACTCTGGCTGGGTTCAGTTCCACACTCACTGGTTCCCCTCCCTCTCCTCCCCTGAAGGTGCTGACTCTGGCTGGGTTCTGTTCCACGCTCACTGGGACCCTGAAGCCTCGCCCACGAAATGTTACTTTACAAAGATGGCTGCGCATGCGTTCTACCGCTCGCTGAAGCAAGTTTGAGACACGCAAATCTTCCGCTTTCCTTTACAAAGATGAGAAGTCGCACAACACCAGGTTATAGTCCAACAGATTTATTTAATTTTACAAGCTTTCGGAGCTATCGCTCCTTCGTCAGGTAAGTTGCTAACTTACCTGACGAAGGAGCGATAGCTCCGAAAGCTTGTAAAATTAAATAAATCTGTTGGACTATAACCTGGTGTTGTGCGACTTCTCATTTTTGTCCACCCCAGTCCAACACCGGCATCTCCACATCTTTACAAAGATGGCCGCCGTTAAACCGGGCCTGTTCCCGGGAAAAAGCCTCGGAGCTGGAAACACGGAACCTGTAGGTTCTCATTCGGGGCTTGCGGCGTGCACCAGGTGTTTATGAAGCCCACCCACCGATTCCGTTACCTTCCTGCGCCCCGCTGATTCGTAATCGGCGCAAAAACTACGTCTCCACGAACTGCCCCCTTCCACCACTCGCCTGGGTCTGATCATAGTGACACTGCGCATGCTCCAGCTGCGGGCACTGCGCCTGCGCACTGGGCTCCTCCAATGTAAATGGGGCACATTCTCCCCCGCGGGGCATGCTGGGGACCTACCCCGCCATTGAAAGCGCAATTAGTGAATGGAGAATGAGTTTCTGTGACCCATTGAGAGAAAATTCATCAATAATTCACACAGAAACCACAGTGCACGGGCACTCTGTCATGGTTCAGTCCTGGATGTGATTAATAACAGATTCCAAAACCCTGCAGTCACCTGTGAACTCACTGGAGTCTCAGCAGGTGGGGTGAATTTCTTCCCACACACAGGATATTGAAACAGCCTCTCTCCAGTATCAATGCGCTGATCGTGCATCAGCTGCTTTGAACTTTGAAAGCTTTTCTCACAATCAGAGTATTTGCAGCAACTGTTCTCATGTGGACGCTCTGGAGTGTCAACAGTTGGGACAACGGAGTCAATCCCTTCCCACACGTGAAGTATCTAAACGGTCTCTCTCCGGTGTGACTGTGCTGGTGTGTCAGTAAATGGGATGGTCGATAGAATCCCTTTCCACATACAGAGCAGTGAACGGATTCTCCCCATTACGAACATGTTCGTGTGGCAATAGATGAGATGAGTGAATGACTCTCTTTTCACACGCTGCTGGTGAACGGCCTCTCCCCAGTGTGGCTGTTTCGATAAGTTTGCACCTCAGACGGGCAACTGAATCCGTTCCCATATTCCCAACATTTACACCATTGATTCAGGTGGGTGCATGAGTCTCACAGGCTAGACGATTTGTTAAAGGTCGATCCACACACATAACACGTGTGCTGTTTCTCCCCGCTGTGATTGGTGTTTTTTCCTTCTATATCCAAAGGCCGATGATATTCAGGTCCTGATGAATCCAGTAAATCTGTCAGATCTTGAAGCGATGCTTGGTTTGAGTTTCCATCTGCAGATCCTTCCCTTCTAATACCCTGCAAATGGTGTTTACAACAGGATAGAAATTCGGAACAGACAAATCTAGTTTCTACAGACATTTTTTTCACTCCTGTCCCTCCTGAACTGTAAATTCTCCATTCTACAAACTCTCCCTCCATCCTTACTGTCTAAAAACAACATTCATTACACCATCTGTGATTTTGTTTCTCCCCTTCTCTCCAGAAGGAACTGAATCTGGCTGAGTGCAACAACAACTTGTATTTATATAGCGCCTTTAATATAGTAAAACGTCCCAAGGTGCTGCACAGGAGGATTAGAAGACAAATAATTTGACACCGAGCCACATAAAGAGAAATTAGTGCAGATGACCAAAAGATTGGTCAAAGAGGTAAGTTTTAAGGTGCATCTTAAAGGAGAGGTAGAGAGGCGGAGAGGTTTAGGCAGGGAATTCCAGAGCTTAGGGCCGAGGCAACAGAAGGCACGGCCACCAATGGTTGAGTGATTATATTCAGGGATGCTCAAGAGGGCAGAATTAGAGGAACGCAGATATCTCGGGGGGTTGTGGGGCTGGAGGAGATTACAGAGATAAGGAGGGGCGAGGCCCTGGAGGGATTTGAAAACAAGGATGAGAATTTTGAAATCAAGGCGCTGCTTAACCGGGAGCCAATATAAGTCAGTGAGCACAGGGGTGATGGGCAAACGGGACTTGGTGCGAGTTAGGACACGGGCAGCCGAGTGTTGGATGACCTCAAGTTTACGTAGGGTGGAATGTGGGAGGCCAGCCAGGAGTGCATTGGAATAGTCAAGTCTAGAGGTAACAAAGGCATGGATGAGGGTTTCAGCAGTGGATGAGCTGAGGCAAGGGCGGAGATGGGGGATGTTACGGAGGTGGAAATAAGCGGTCTTAGTTATGCTGCGGATATGTGGTCGGAAGCTCATTTCAGGGTCAAATATGACACCAAGGTTGTGAACAGTCTGGTTCAGCCTCAGACAGACGTTGGGGAGAGGGATGGAGTCAGTGGCTAGGGAACGACATTTGTGGCGGGGACCGAAAACAATGGCTTCGGTTTTCCCAATATTTAATTGGAGAAAATTTCTGGAGTATTGTGTCCAATTCTGGGCATCACACTTTAGGAAGGATGTGAAGGCCTTAGAGAGGGTGCAGAAAAGATTTACAAGAATGCTTCCAGGGACGAGGGACTCCAGTTCCGTGGATAGACTGGAGAAGATCGGGTTGTTCTCCTTGGAGCAGAGAAGGTTGAGAGGAGATTTGATAGAGGTGTTCAAAATCATGAGGGTCAGGACAGAGTAGATAAAGAGAAACTGTTCCCATTGGCGGAAGGGTCGAGAACCAGAGGACACAGATTTAAGGTGATTGGCAGAAGAATCAAAGGTGACATGGGGAAAAACTTTTAACGCAGTGAGTGGTTATGATCTGGAATGTACTGCCTGAAAGGGTGGTGGAGGCAGATTCAATCGTGGCTTTCAAAAGGCAATTGGATAAGGACCTGAAGGAGAAACAATGTCAGGGCTCCGGGGGAAGGGCGGGGGAGTGGGACTAGCTGAAGTGCTCTTGCAGAGAGCCGGCACGGGCTCGACGGGCCGAATGGCCTCATTCTGTGCTGTAACCATTCTCTGATTCCAAGTGTCGATATAGTTTATCTTCATTTATTCCTATTTTAATAACTTTTGCTGAATGTGGCCCTCGCCAAGGGCCAGGATATCGGATTCGGCCCACCATGGAAAATGAGATTGACTCCCCTGAGGTAGACAATGTCGACCGGATTCCCCTCATCCCCCAACCCAGCAACTTCTTCACAAAACATAAGAACATAAGAACTTAAGAAATAGGAGCAGGAGTAGACCAATCGGCCCCTCGAGCCTGCTCCGCCATTCAATGAGAACATGGCTGATCTGATCCAACCTCAACTCTAAAGAACACAAGAAGTAGGAGCAGGACCCAGCCACTCAGCCCCTGGGCCCGCTCCACCACCCACAGGGCCTTGACCGATCCGTACTCAAACTCATGTCCAATTTCCAGCCCGCTCCCCGTAACCCCTGATTCCCTTTACTACTAGGAAACGGTCTATTTCTCTTGCACGGTCTATTTCCAAGCAAGTTGGCCTTGTTTTCTGGAAGCCATGTTGAATATCTCTAATGGCTCCTTCCCTTTCCCCGTGATCGAAAACAGCATCTCTTAGGATCCCTTCAGGCACCTTCCCTGTGATCGTAATCACACTGATGGGCCTCTAGTTCTCTCAGGATCCCTTCAGGCACCTTCCCTGTGATCGATATCACACTGATGGGCCTCTAGTTCTCTCAGGATCCCTTCAGGCACCTTCCCTGTGATCGATATCACACTGATGGGCCTCTAGTTCTCTTAGGCTCCCTTCAGGCACCTTCCCTGTGATCGATATCACACTGATGGGCCTCTAGTTCTCTTAGGATCCCTTCAGGCACCTTCCCTGTGATCGATATCACACTGATGGGCCTCTAGTTCTCTTAGGATCCCTTCAGGCACCTTCCCTGTGATCGATATCACACTGATGGGCCTCTAGTTCTCTCAGGATCTCTTCAGGCACCTTCCCTGTGATCGATATCACACTGATGGGCCTCTAGTTCTCTTAGGATCCCTTCAGGCACCTTCCCTGTGATCGATATCATACTGATGGGCCTCTAGTCCTCTTAGGATCCCTTCAGGCACCTTCCCTGTGATCGATATCACACTGATGGGCCTCTAGTTCTCTTAGGTTCTGTCGAAGTTTCGACTTCCGAGTAAGACTCTTGAAACAATATCGTCAAAGGAGGCTTTATTATGTACTTTACTTGCAAGGAGAATGCAACGGTAGCCAAATAGCTACGAAGCCACACTGAAGAAACACAGAAAATGGAAGACCTTATACACTGAAAACACAAGCTTCCCATATCACATGACATGTTGTTTAAGGTAAGCTAAGTTAAAAGTTAAAAAAAAAACATAAGAAATGCCTTACGATGAGACTAGCTAATCTCGACAAAATGGAGTCTGTCTGTCTGTTCTTCTTCTCCCACCAAGGCCAAAGCATCTGGCTGTTTACTTCACTAGTCCTTGGTTATCTCAAGTTGATTAGAAGAAGCCTTTTTGTTCTGTACTATGAAAACAAGATAGTCTGCAAAGTTTAATTTCATTTCCATGAGAAGTCATAAACAACTTCTTTCTTTTCCCAAACAAGTCAGAGTCGGCCATTTTGTATCATTCTTTGTGTCTAGGAAGCCATTTTGTGTCCAAGACAAAAACTGCACTTCCACATTCCCCCCTTTTTGTCCTTCTAGGACAAAATAGCTCAATTTAACCCTTTCGGTCTCTCCTGTCGGTTCCTGTACCAAATTTGGATTTTGGCCAGGGATGCCAACTTCTTTTCTGTTTTAACCATCCTCGGGATTATACCTGTATTGATGGCTGACCTTATTTAAGATCGTCTCTCTTTTCTGTCTGTCCTTAGGGTTGGGCATGTAATTCTTTCAATTCTAATTTGTCCAGTCTTAATTTTGGCCACTGTAACTGGCATCATCTTGGTCATCTAATCCTTAAAAATGTATCTTACCCAATCGCCTTAGCTCTTCCCCTAGGGGACTGTTCTTCTCTTCTTCTTCATTTATTTCCCTCTGTACCATCATACTTCCTCCAGGTATAACTGCCTTACCTAGCCTATTACAACAGCATTTAATCATTGTGACAAACAGAATTACTGCTACCATTACTACTAATCCATGCAATAATATTTGTCCCATTGATCCCAGCCATCCTCCCAGTATCCAGTCAAACCATGCTTAGTTTTTTGGATTCTTATACTGACTCACTGCATCTCTTATGTGTTTAACTATGTTAGTTATATTTTCTGAATTGTCTGGGATATAGGTACAACATTCACTCCCTATCAAAGCACAAGTTCCTCCTTTATTTGACAACAGATAATCTAATGCCATTCGATTCTGCAATGTCATTACTCTTATAGCTAACATTTCAGCACTCATTTCGGACAATCCTTCCTCAGTTTCATTTGCCACTTTTTCTATCAGATCTGCTAGCTCGTTTACTTCTCACATTAACTTCCCTATTCCGTATGGGGCTATTAATACTCCAAAGACTCTTTCATAAGTTGCTATCTCTCTTTTACTTCTTTGGAATTCATAATGTTCTCCTATATTGTCTAAAATGTGGATATAAGGTACTACATAACCCAAATAGCAGGACCCTGTCCAGTTATGTGGCAACCATGGATAAGCTTTGTTCCCGCATATAAAATAGGTGCAATTGTAGGCCGTCAAGTTACCCTCTCCTCCCATCCATATTCGGATAGGGTCGCCTGTCCAGGGGGACCTACTGGTTTTAATATTTACTTTAGTCCAGTCAAATTGAAAAAATCCCTGCTCAAGCAGGCCAGGAATTGGTGGTTGCCACATGACTGTTTGATTACAGGAACTCTCTCCGACTTTCTTTTCATCCTGCATCCTGCTTACTGCAGCCTGCTTTTTAAAACATAATGCCCCTTGTGGTCTACCGACTCCTGAGGTTTTAGTTAATACGAGAAACGGGGGTGTTCGAGTATGATTATAATTGGGCTGATACCACCCCTGAAAGGTGGTTAGGTTATACCCTGCTGATCTCCACTGTACTACATCTGAGGTCTTATCCGGGTCCCTTGAACTGTTTCTTCTTATTACCCATTCTGCTGTTTCGGAAGTATTAAAGGGAATTGATCTGAGGGGGATCCCTCCCGTGGTGTGAATAGGTATATGGGCACAGACCCAACAACTAGATCTACCACTAGTTTTAGCATGCTCGTAAGACATGTACAAGAAAGTGTTAACGTGTAATTCTCGTTTATTTCGGGATCCTTCCCCACCTCTTTGGCACGTCATGCGTATCAGTCCGATTAGTATGCAAAATATAAGTAACAGCTTCATTGTGTAAGTCCTTCCAAATTTAATTTTTCGACTCCATTTTTTTTTCTATTATCCCCCACCCTGTGTTGTTTTGCATTTTATGATTCCCTATCACTTCTATTTGTCTTTTGATGCTTGATATTCGACCTTGCTGGCATTTCTGCTATCTATTTCTGGCTGCATGTTGTCAGTTTCTGTTCTAAGAATTAAAACCCATCTTTGAATCTAACAGCTATTTCTTACAATTTCCTTCTTTGGGAAGGAAATATCCTTATTGACTTCTCACAATCGGCTCTTGACTAATCCAGCTAGTTCTTTTTGCTCTCTCAACTTGGGCATTAGTTAGTAGGGAGTCTTGAAGATTTCTCCCTTCTAATAGTCCATTCCGGTGTTCCAATTCTGCCCCGCCTGGGGTATCCTCTGTTTCTTCTATCTTCCTGATGTTACCCCGCCTGGGGTCTCCTCTACATTGCTTCGGATCTTCTCTTTCGGTGTGCTCAATTTGTTAGTGCTGGTTAGTCATGGGCATGAGTACCCAATTGGCTTGTGTATCTTACTACATAGGTTACATATATCAAATACACTATCATTACAAGTTGGAGAACTACCAGAGCGTGTGAAATAATACAAATCTAAGTGTGTGCTGATATATTAAGCCCAATTATCCCACCAGTGTGAGTTGTCCCCTATGCTGTCAATTTCAATATCTATTCTCGAGTTGTCTTGCTCCAAAACATAAAAATGCTTTAGGGAGGAGTTCAGTCGCATCATGAGCTCACTGAAGCCCTCAGACAACAGGGGAATGTAGTATCCGAATTGTGCCACATAATTGTGCAACTCATACTTAAGTATCTCATTTACTGTCAGTTTCACTTGAGCATAGGTTTCGATATTATGTAAAACGTGTTGATTGATGGGACAGGTCCTGTTAGACCCGTAAGGCATGGTAGTTGCGGTAGTAGTGACACAGGAGGCACTACCAAAACCACCTCATACTGGATTCGCACTGGTTTTTCCCCACGCTCTGTTACCTACAAAACACAATTATTACAGTCACAGTTAAATTCAGTCTTACAATCATTTCAAGCAACATTACAGTTTAACATCTAATCAACAAATCATGGACTTAAAAGATTCTCCAGATCGCTCTTTTACTCGTATCCATATTGTGGATAGTTCTTACTAAACATGATTTCTCCTTAGCCCTCAATTGTCCCAATCCAGATTCCAGGTAACTCTCCACTTCAACTTCAATTTCAATCCCTCTAACAGGTACCAGTGTGTTTAACTCTATTCTGTTTCATTAATTAGATAGTTTCTCGATGGAGTATGTGTCAATGCTTTAAAAGTTGTCTCGCTCTCCTGAGCCACATTAACTATTTCATGTCTTGCTGGTGCTGAGCATGTCTGAGACCCGTTCTTCAGTGCAGATTCACCATACATTCCCGGATGGTAATTGCCTCACATGTAACGAGTCACATTTGCACACTCATGCTGGTATCTCCATATCGTGCCACACGTGCCATCCGATACAAGTCTTTCTCGGGCCTTCAGGTGATCTTATCAAAAGATTGTCTGGAGGTCTTTGTTCATCTTCCACCGCATGGTTCTGATGTCTTGGATAGTGGCCAGACTATCAAATTCAGTTTTCTTAAAAAGTTAATTATAGGCAGGGACACAAATGTCTCCAAGAGAAAGCTTACAATTTACTATTCTTAACTACACTTTCCTGACTTTCACTAGAAAGTTTGGAAAATTCTCAATTGGTAGTGTAATTCTCCCGTTTCTATCTCACACCCTCAATCACTTCCTCTCTCCATTTTCCACATCCTATTAATTACTATTCATATCTCATTCATGAGCCCTGGAGAAACTTTACTGTCTAGTACAATATTTAAGATTGAAAACATAGATCAAACATTCTCACTAGGTCCAAGTTATTAACACTTTTTATTTATCATTATTTTAGAGGATCTTTTATTTTCCCAAAAGTAACCCAATATATATATATAGTGCCTGAGTCCATTTTGTTATTACAACATTATCCCAAAATCCCAACAGCAGTATTATTGAACTGACAGGTTTTGTCAATGTTCAATTTCATTTCTATCAATTTATCTTATCAATTCCAATTTCAGAAACAAATGATTTCCAGGCTAGGTGGCTTATACAGTGTTTTAACATTAGAGACAGAAGTGCTGCAATTAGTTTACAAGGTAACTTCCATATAACAAAAGAAAGAAGAGACTCCATTGTGACTCTACTTAGAACCCAAGGAGTTAATTTATCAAATCATAATTTTCCTTCTGTCACTGTGGGGAAACATTAACTTAAAATTAAGAAACTTAAATTTAATAATGTCCAATAAATGTCATCTAAAGTTGTTGCTCGGTGAACTTAAACAGCTGTCAATGGAAAGGGTTAACTCCTTTGCAGGTTTTAAGAAGGTGGAGCGAAACATTGTCAGGCGCTCGCAATTGCGTCACTTCACGTAAATTTAAAAAAAACTTTCCCGATCCAAAAAAAGTTGTGTTTTCACACTTTAACTAAACACGAACAGAACAGATAAAACAAAACAAAATAGCACATGCTTGCAGAACCAGTAAATTACATCATATTTCTTATTGTCCTTTCTTCAGATGTCTTTCCAAAATACTGTAAAAACATTGAATATAACAGGAGAAAAATTAGTTTTTCACATTTAAGCAAATCAAATCAAATTGCTTTGGAAGATTTCACCATAGCAACTGCGACTCCAAGGTTAAATCGTACACCGAAACTTAATCTTTTGTTAAACAAACTTTTTGTTGTTCTTCTCAGTTTTTACACACCAGCTTAACTTAAATTGTAGTTCAAAGTTTTTTTTCTAATTCTTGGGGCACAATGCTTTCCCTGCAAAGTCTGATATAAAATTCCTGTCTATCCCTGACAGTAAAGGCGAATTTCCCTTGTGATTCCTCTGCCAATGGTATGGACCAGAACCCGTTCTGTATCCAAGACTGTAAATATTTTCAGACCATTAAATATCTTATTCAATGTGGTCTACACAAATTTACACAAACCAGAATTTCACCGTGCACAATGAAAGTCTGGTTTTTTAATAGGTTAATTAACCTCAATGACTCCAATTCAATCCAGATCAATTAAAAAAAAACTAACCAGTGTCAGTTGGAAAAGAAAGAAACCATAGCCACAGAAACAAAGAAACAATTACACATCCTTGACTCTCATTCAAGACAAGTCTTCAAAGGGTTAAACAGCTTTTAGCTCTCTGTACAAAAGAGTGGGTGGAGCTAAAACATAAACAAAAATGACAGACACTTTTTTTTAGACAGATTGTTCAGACAAAATAAATACTGTAACTTAATAAACTTAAACATTCACAGTCAGGAAAACTTTCACCCTTTTAACCCACACTTTCACACAACTGAGATCTCAGTATTCCCTTTAAGATTCCTTTCACTCAGCAAATCCTGGATTTTATTTGTCTCGGCACAGGCATTAATAACTTCCATGTCGATAAAACTTTAAAATGGATAAATATGGCTCATCTTTAGAATTTACTGATACTGAAGGTAATTGAACTATGTGGGTAACGTTTGGGGCTGTGCCTTTGCGTCACGCTGAATAATTTGCTCTGGGGGCGGGAGGGATCCAATTTTGACCTCCCCAAGGGTTCCCCGTTGTAAAACCTGCCTGTGGACGAGTGTAAGCCTGGGATTGGGTATTTACATTGTTTGGTGCACCTCCCCAGCCTTGATGTTGCTGCTTGGGGAACGGGCAATTAGCCGTCCAGTGTCCGATCTGGCCACAGTTAAAACATGGAGAGTTTGCACCTCTTCCATTCCACTGGCCTCTGCCCGTCCCTCCTCTACCTGTTCCTTTAAATCTGCCTCTGTTATACCTTCTGCCTCGTCCTCTGTATTGACCTTGATAATAGATGATATTCTGGGCCGTCGGTGTTGCAGAAGCTGCTTGCTCCATTAAGAGGGAAACTTTATTCTTTTGGTCCCTATTTCTCTCCTGAATTCCTTTCAGAATTTGTGTCAATTCAGGAGTTGTTTTATGTCTCCAATCTAGGCAGACTAAAGTCAGTGGTTCTTTAAGTTCTGTTCTGAGACCATTTTCGAGGGCATTGATGAAAGGAATCTGGTAATTTTCTTTGGTCATTCCAGAATGCTGCCCCATAATTGCTTCTATTCTTAAAGTCATTTGTCTAACTTCATCTTGTTTTAGCCAATTTACTCACGGGGTCTTTTCTCTTATTTTTAATGTCAGATCTACTGGCTTGTATACTACGCCTTTCTGCTTCCTTTTTCCAGTCTGAAAAGGCTGACCAATTTACTGACTTTTTACCTCTTCTTTGTGGGTCTCTATTTGCGAGACAGTCCTCCAGACATGTAATTCTGTCTAGGTTAAAGGTTCCATCAATAGGGAACGGGTGTTTGTCATTCTTGGTCCATTTAGACCAATCAGACAAATCCCTTGTGGATGTCCGACCACAGTTCTGGAAGATGTAAAAAGCTGGAGTTCCTTTTTCTGGGATCTTATTCTGTGAAGCTCCCATCTTAGTAAAGTTTTAATTATACTAGGCACTCTTCTTCTAAATCGCAAGTTTCACCCTTTACCCCCTTACGATTATTTCTGACCATCCAAAGTTCTACAAGACAATAACAAGAACTAACAACAACCAAGACAATTATAAGTAAGATGTAAAAGCCCAAACAGGCAAACAAATCAAGTAATCAAACATTTAACCTTATACTTTAAACTAAACAAATAGTCAATTCTCAGTTTTGCAATGTTCTCCACTACAAACTGAGTCCTTAACATTTAACTTATACTCTATACGAAGGTTTCTTATCTAAACCTTTCTGCCGTGAGATTCTTTTTTTCTTTTCACGGCTCAAGGGGCCCACCCTTGATACTGCAGTTTTAATCTTTTAGCGCTTTCTCATAACCTGTACCTTTACTCAGTCCGGGATACAACCCTGTCGACTTTTCCCTTGCCTCCTTTGCCCGATAGTTTTGAAACTTGAGCCGTCAGAATCCTCCTCCCCTTTTTTTTTTAACGTTAAAAAGCAAAAGTTACAAGATACAACTCAAATCTAAAACACGAGTCTTAACAATCGCAGTGCTCCTGTCGGAAGAAACAGACTACACCAATTCAGTATCTAATGAGAAATCCTTTTTGTAATAAAAAATCACTGTGGCCATTCAGGATTTGTCACTAGAAATTCATGGTGTCTTTTGTCCGTGACTTACCGAAAGGTAGCAAGCGATCTCGGTGGAACCTCCAAGAAATACTGTCGAAGTTTCGACTTCCGAGTAAGACTCTTGAAACAATATCGTCAAAGAAGGATTTATTATTTACTTTACTTGCAAGGAGAATGCAACCGTAGCCAAATAGCTATGTTGACACACTGAAGAATCACAGAAAATGGAAGACCTTATACACTGAAAATAGAAGCTTCCCATATCACATGACATGTTGTTTAAGGTAAGCTAAGTTAAAAGTTAAAAAAAACATAAGAAATGCCTTATGATGAGACTAGCTAATCTCGACAAAATGGAGTCTGTCTGTCTGTTCTTCTTCTCCCACCAAGGCCAAAGCATCTGGCTGTTTACTTCACTAGTCCTTGGTTATCTCAAGTTGAATAGAAGAAGCCTTTTTGTTCTGTACTATGAAAACAAGATAGTCTGCAAAGTTTAATTTCATTTGCATGAGAAGTCATAAACAACTTCTTTCTTTTCCCAAACAAGTCAGAGTCGGCCATTTTGGATCACTCTTTGTGTCTAGGAAGCCATTTTGTGTCCGAGACAAAATGCACTTCCACAGTTCCCTTCAGGCACCTTCCCTGTGATCGATATCACACTGATGGGCCTCTAGTTCTCTTAGGATCCCTTCAGGCACCTTCCCTGTGATCGATATCACACTGATGGGCCTCTAGTTCTCTTAGGATCCCTTCAGGCACCTTCCCTGTGATCGATATCACACTGATGGGCCTCCAGTTCTCTTAGGATCCCTTCAGACACCTTCCCTGTGATCGATATCACACTGATGGGCCTCTAGTTCTCTTAGGATCCCTTCAGGCACCTTCCCTGTGATCGATATCACACTGATGGGCCTCCAGTTCTCTTAGGATCCCTTCAGACACCTTCCCTGTGATCGATATCACACTGATGGGCCTCTAGTTCTCTTAGGATCCCTTCAGGCACCTTCCCTGTGATCGATATCACACTGATGGGCCTCTTGTTCCCTTAGGATCCCTTCAGGCACCTTCCCTGTGATCGATATCACACTGATGGGCCTCTTGTTCCCTCAGGATCCCTTCAGGCACCTTCCCTGTGATCGATATCACACTGATGGACCTCTAGTTCTCTTAGGATCCCTTCAGGCACCTTCCCTGTGATCGATATCACACTGATGGGCCTCTTGTTCCCTTAGGATCCCTTCAGGCACCTTCCCTGTGATCGATATCACACTGATGGGCATCTTGTTCTCTTAGGATCCCTTCAGGCACCTTCCCTGTGATCGATATCACACTGATGGGCCTCTAGTTCCCTGGCTCTGATTTGTCCCTAATTTGGAAAATGGGAACTATGTGAGCTACCTTCCAATCTCAGGGAGCAATCCCTGACTCTACTGAGCTGAAGACACGGGCAAGGGGCTCACAGAGCACCCGTCCGATCTCTTTAAACACCCTTACAGGCCTCAAGATTAACCCGCACAGCGACCTTGGTTTCAGTGAAGAGAGACGAGAAAGACCAAAGTGCCGTTTGCCCCTCTCAGTGTGGCCCTGAAGGACTGTGTCCAGGCTGTAGTTCTGTTCCCGCCGTACGATCCTCCCCCCAGATTGTCCTTTCTGAGCTCCAGCCAGGTGATGCTAAACACTCAGGTGAGAACAACAAAAATCCACAACAATGTGTTTAAAGCAAAGCTGATTTATTTGACAGATATCCAGAATATTAAACTCCAGCCCAGTTACAGGGGTTATTTACATCAGCAGAAACAAACCCGAACTGTCAGAATGAACACGATTCAGTCCGGGATATAATTAACAGCAGCAAAAACATCAGAATCCAACCTCTGCAGTCACTTGTGAACTCGCTGGTGTTTCAGCAGGTTGGATGACTGAGTGAATCCCTTCCCACACACGGAGCAGGTGAACGGTCTCTCCCCAGTGTGAACTCGACGATGTGTTTCCAGCTCACACGGGTAGTTGAATCGCTTCCCACAGTCCCCACATTTACATGGTTTCTCCCCGGTGTGACTGCGCTTGTGTCTCAACAGGCCAGAGGATCAGCTGAAGCCTCGTCCACACACAGAACACGTGTACGGTTTCTCCCCGCTCTGAACGGTGCTTTCTGCTTCCATGTTCAAAGGTCCTGATGAATTGAGCGACTCTGTCAGATCTTGAAGTGGTGTTTGGTTTGAGTTTCCTGTCTGCAAATCCTCTCCTTCTAACACCCTGTAAAATTAATTTAAAACAGGAAAAAGGGAGGGTGAGAGAGAACCCACAAAAACACAAAGGCAGGTTGTGAAATTGAGCTGAATGAATCTTGGAATTTGTGGGGCCGGCACTAGAAAAAAGTGACCATGAAAGCTGCCGGATTGTCATAAAAACCCAACTGGTTCACTAATGTCCTTCAGGGAAGGGAACCCGCCACCCGGTCTGGGCCGACACAAGACTCTGGCCTCTATGGGAGGAGAGAGAGCGAGGTGGGAGGCGGAGGGGTGAAGGAGAGTGACTTTATACATCTGTAACTCGACTAGAACTTTGACAGCACCTCCCAAACACGCGACCTCCACCACCTGGAAGGACAAGGGCAGCAGGTGCATGGGAACACCATCACCTCCCAGTTCCCCTCCAAGTCACACACTATCCTGACTTGGGCATATATCGCCGTTCCTACATCGTCACTGGGTGAAAATCCTGGAACTCCCTCCCTAACAGCATTCTGAGAGTACCTTCACCACACGGACTGCAGAGCTTCAAGAAGAAGGCCCAGCATCACCTTCTCAACGGGCAACTGGGGACTGGCAATATATGCTGGCCTTGCTAGTGACACCCACATCGAATGAATTTAAAAAATCTGTATATATAAAATGGATTGAAAGCCTCTACAGAAATACTTGTACCTAAAACGATAATCTTTTATACTGTACGGACAGTGTCTGTTTAGCAACTTAATCTCCCCTGGAATCCACCTCCCTTCACAGTCCCACATTGGAAATTGTTGGGTCCCACTGGGCTCTGAAGTACTGGGGGTTAAACCCAGCAGCTTCTCCCCCTCCACTCCAGCTCAAACTGATGCAACAAGAAAGCCCTACACAGGAGGCCAGGGAGCGAGTTCCACATCCACCGCCCACCCTGATGCTAACCGGCTCGGAGTTGCTCCCTCTGCTGTGTCAAAGCCACTTGTTGTTTCTCCTGTCGGGTCACTCAGTCTCCGCCACTGCCCAACAATGAGCCTCTCCCGCGCATGCTCAGCTCACACTGCCCGGGTGATTGACGGGAGCTGCCGACCAATAGGGGCGGGGCTGGAGGACCGAGCGGGCGCCTGGTCCTCCAAACAATCGGAGTGTGTGAGGGGCGGGGCTTGCGGCACCCAGTGGGCGGGGCTGAGCCCGGATCTCTCTCATTGGCTGAAACTCTGCCTCATTGTTGAAGCTGATTTCTCTCAAACTCCAGGAGAAAACTGGACGTTTCTGTTGTGGCTTTGAACAGATGGAACCCTGTGGGGTGGAGCAAAGATTGCAACATTTGGCAGTGAAATGGATTCACTCAGGACAGACAGCAGGGATTATTTCAGGAAATAACACAGTGCAGTGAGAAAGGAAATGCAGTGGATGTTGTGGAGATGGATTGTCAAAAGGTGTTTGATAAGGTGCCGGACAGGAGGCTTGTTGATCAAATGAAGGCTGACGGTATTAAAGGGAGTGGGGCAGCGTGGATAGGAAGTTGGGTAAAGGGCAGAAAACAGAGAGTAGTGGTTAATGGATGTTCTTCAGACTGGAGGGATGTACACAGTGGTGTCCCCCAGGGTCAGTGTTGGGACCACTGCTCTTCTCAATATAGAGAAATGATCTGGGCTTGGGTATGTGGGGCACAAGATCAAAATCTCCAGATGAGTCCAAAATAGGGACCATGGCCAACTGTGAAGAGGACTGTAAGTGACTTCAGTGTGAATACACAGGTTAGTAAATGGGGCAGGTAGATGTCAGCTGAAATTTAATGCAGAGAATTATGAGGTGATGCATTTTGGGAGGAAGAAAAAAGTAAGGAATCTACATTAAATGGTAAAAGTTTAAAAGGAGTAGAGGAACAGAACAGTAAAGAGGTGTAAGATTCCAGCTGATGCCTTGTCTTATTCATTAGCAGGTTCGAGAGTCTCGTGTCAGCAACTTTAATACCTTATTAGAAATATAAGATGAGCAGATTCTCTGTCCTCTACCGTACCTTACATTGATCCATCAATCAGAGTAAACTTGCAAGTCCCGCGTGTCCACAGGATCTTACACGAGGTCAGCCCGCTGGATGGAACCTCGGACGCCCTGAGCTTGATCTCCGGTGTCTCCAGTCCCGACTGCCCCCTTACATCAGGATCCCCTCACTTTTATA
Organism: Squalus acanthias; assembly: GCA_030390025.1. Classification (NCBI taxonomy): domain Eukaryota; kingdom Metazoa; phylum Chordata; class Chondrichthyes; order Squaliformes; family Squalidae; genus Squalus; species Squalus acanthias. Next base: position 90,433 of record JASTWF010000773.1, on the reverse strand, counting down.
CCCTGTAGTGATCCATCTCTGGCACCTGACTCTTCTTTGTCTTCTCTGCTGGGTTTTGGCAGGAAGCGAGGGAAAGACAGCTGGAACTTCTCTAATCTGTGATTTACAAGGACACCTTTCCTGGTTCCCGGGAGTTGCTTTTCTTCAGTAATGTTCTCATTATCCCTAAACTACCCTGCCTGCTGTTAATGATGTTATTTTACAGTTTCACAGTTATAGGTATAAACACCACACATTATAATCTCATCTATTCTTTTACTCACCCTGGTTTAAGCTTATATTAACAGACAAACCCTGTTCTTTCCCCTGATCTGATTACAGTTTCCACTCAGTGGAATGGAATGTCTTATCAGTGTTGCCATGGCAACCTGTCTGCAGTGAAGCGCCTGTTTGAGTTTCTAACTCAGACTAAACTTCTCTCTCCCATAATGCCCATTCTATCAGACATTTCATGGCAATGTATTTTAACCATTTTATGTTAAAACATGTTTGTCTCTGAACATTATTGCCCCAAAACCTACACAGATTTTAGCTCCATTTGAGATAGTTGTCAGTATTTGGGAAATCCCTTTAAAGAGTATTTGGTAAAAGTAACAATAAACTCCACTGGAGGGAAACACAATCAGCAGCATTTTTACCCCCCTTTCAGGGACAAGTGTGACTCTGACCTTTCACCCTTTGATTTATTTGACAGATATCCAGAATATTAAACTCCAGCCCAGTTATAGGGGTTATTAACATCAGCAGAAACAAACTCCAACAGTCAGAATGAACACAATTCAGTCCAGGATGTGATTAACAGCAGCAATAACAGCAGAATCCAACCCCTGCAGTCACTTGTGAACTTGTTGGTGTGTCAGCAGGGGCGAGGACTGGTTAAATCCCTTCCCACACCCGGAGCAGGTGAACAGCCTCTCCCCAGTGTGAACTCGCTGGTGTGTCAGCAGGTGAACAGCCTCTCCCCAGTGTGAACTCGCTGGTGTGTCAGCAGATTGCATGACTGAGTGAATCCCTATCCACACTCGCAGCAGGTGAATGGCCTCTCCCCGGTGTGAATACACAGGTGCCTCATCAGGTGGGATGAGTTTGTGAATCTCTTCGCACAGTGAGAACACGTGAACAGGTTCTGATCAGTGTTAATATGTTGGTGTCTCACCAAGTGGGATCGCAGCATGAATCCCTTCCCACACATGGAGCTAGTGAACGATCCCTCTCACTGACTCATCACCATTTCTCCTCCATTTACAGACGCTCCCTGACCACTCTCTCTTTCTCATCCATTTACAGACACTCCCTGACCATTCACTCTTTCTCCTCCCTTTACAGGCGCTCCCTGACCACACACCCTTTCTCCTCCATTTACAGACACTCCCTGACCACTCACTCTTTCTCCTCCATTTACAGACGCTCCCTGACCACTCACCCTTTCTCCTCCATTTACAGATGCTCCCTGCCCACTCACTCTTTCTCCTCCATTTACAGATGCTCCCTGACCACTCACTCTTTCTCCTCCCTTTACAGGCGCTCCATGACCACTCACCCTTTCTCCTCCATTGACAGACGCTCCCTGACCACTCTCCATTTCTCCTCCATTTACAGACGCTCCCTGACCTCTCACTCTTTATCCTCCATTTACAGACGCTCCCTGAGCATTCACTCTTGCTCCTCCATTTACAGACACTCCCTGACCACTCACTCTTTATCCTCTATTGACAGATGCTGCCTGCCCACTCACTCTTTCTCCTCCATTTACAGACACTCCCTGACCACTCACTCTTTCTCCTCCATTTACAGACGCTCCCTGACCATTCACTCTTTCTCCTCCCTTTACAGGCGCTTCCTGACCACTCACCATTTCTCCTCCATTTCCAGATACTCCCTGACCACTCACCCTTTCACCTCCATTTCCAGATGCTCCCTGACCACTCACTCTTTCTACTCCATTTACCGAAGCTCCCTGACCACTCACCCTTTCTCCTCCATTTACAGACCCTCCATGACCACTCACCATTTCCCCTCCATTTACAGACGCTCCCTGACCAATCACCCTTTCTCCTCCATTTAGAGACGCTCCCTGACCACTCACCCTTTCTCCTCCATTTACAGACCCTCCCTGACCACTCACCATTTCCCCTCCATTTACAGACGCTCCCTGACCAATCACCCTTTCTACTCCATTTAGAGACGCTCCCTGACCACTCACCCTTTCTCTTCCATTTACAGACGCTCCCTGACCACTCACCCTTTCACCTCCATTTACAGACGCTCCCTGACCACTCACCCTTTCTCCACCATTTACAAATGCTCCCTGACCACTCACTCTTTCTCCTCCATTTACAGACGCTCCCTGACCACTCACCCTTTCTCCTCCCTTTACAGGCGCACCCTGACCACACACCCTTTCTCCTCCATTTACAGACACTCCCTGACCACTCACTCTTTCTCCTCCATTTACAGACGCTCCCTGACCACTCACCCTTTCTCCTCCATTTACAGACACTCCCTGACCACTCACTCTTTATCCTCTATTTACAGATGCTGCCTGCCCACTCACTCTTTCTCCTCCATTTACAGACTCTCCCTGACCACTCTCTCTTTCTCATCCATTTACAGACACTCCCTGACCACTCACTCTTTCTCCTCCATTTACAGACGCTCCCTGACCATTCACTCTATCTCCTCCCTTTACAGGCGCTCCCTGACCACTCACCATTTCTCCTCCATTTCCAGATACTCCCTGACCACTCACCCTTTCACCTCCATTTACAGATGCTCCCTGACCACTCACTCTTTCTCCTCCATTTACCGAAGCTCCCTGACCACGCACTCTTTCTCCTCCATTTACAGATGCTCCCTGACCACTCACCATTTCCCCTCCATTTACAGACGCTCCCTGACCATTCACTCTTTCTCCTCCCTTTACAGGCGCTTCCTGACCACTCACCATTTCTCCTCCATTTCCAGATACTCCCTGACCACTCACCCTTTCACCTCCATTTCCAGATGCTCCCTGACCACTCACTCTTTCTACTCCATTTACCGAAGCTCCCTGACCACTCACCCTTTCTCCTCCATTTACAGACCCTCCATGACCACTCACCATTTCCCCTCCATTTACAGACGCTCCCTGACCAATCACCCTTTCTCCTCCATTTAGAGACGCTCCCTGACCACTCACCCTTTCTCCTCCATTTACAGACCCTCCCTGACCACTCACCATTTCCCCTCCATTTACAGACGCTCCCTGACCAATCACCCTTTCTACTCCATTTAGAGACGCTCCCTGACCACTCACCCTTTCTCTTCCATTTACAGACGCTCCCTGACCACTCACCCTTTCACCTCCATTTACAGACGCTCCCTGACCACTCACCCTTTCTCCACCATTTACAAATGCTCCCTGACCACTCACTCTTTCTCCTCCATTTACAGACGCTCCCTGACCACTCACCCTTTCTCCTCCATTTACAGACACTCCCTGACCACTCACTCTTTATCCTCTATTTACAGATGCTGCCTGCCCACTCACTCTTTCTCCTCCATTTACAGACTCTCCCTGACCACTCTCTCTTTCTCATCCATTTACAGACACTCCCTGACCACTCACTCTTTCTCCTCCATTTACAGACGCTCCCTGACCATTCACTCTATCTCCTCCCTTTACAGGCGCTCCCTGACCACTCACCATTTCTCCTCCATTTCCAGATACTCCCTGACCACTCACCCTTTCACCTCCATTTACAGATGCTCCCTGACCACTCACTCTTTCTCCTCCATTTACCGAAGCTCCCTGACCACGCACTCTTTCTCCTCCATTTACAGATGCTCCCTGACCACTCACCATTTCCCCTCCATTTACAGACGCTCCCTGACCACTCACCCTTTCTCCTCCATTTACAGATGCTCCCTGACCACTCACTCTTTCTCCTCCATTTACCGAAGCTCCCTGACCACTCACCCTTTCTCCTCCATTTACAGACCCTCCATGACCACTCACTCTTTCTCATCCATTTACAGACGCTCCCTGACCACTCACCCTTTATCCTCCCTTTACAGGCACTCCCTGACCACACACCCTTTCTCCTCCATTTACAGACACTCCCTGACCACTCACTCTTTCTCCTCCATTTACAGACGCTCCCTGACCACTCACCCTTTCTCCTCCATTTACAGACGCTCCCTGACCACTCACCCTTTCTCGTCCATTTACAGACGCTCCCTGACCACTCACTCTTTATCCTCTATTTACAGATGCTGCCTGACCACTCACTCTTTCTCCTGCATTTACAGACGCTCCCTGCCCACTCACTCTTTCTCATCCATTTACAGACGCTCCCTGACCACTCACCATTTCTCCTCCATTTCCAGATACTCCCTGACCACTCACCCTTTCACCTCCATTTACAGATGCTCCCTGACCACTCACCCTTTCTCCTTCATTTACAGACGCTCCCTGACCACTCACTCTTTCTACTCCATTTACCGAAGCTCCCTGACCACTCACCCTTTCTCCTCCATTTACAGACCCTCCCTGACCACTCACCATTTCCCCTCCATTTATAGACGCTCCCTGACCAATCACCCTTTCTCCTCCATTTAGAGACGCTCCCTGACCACTCACCCTTTCTCCTCCATTTACAGATGCTCCCTGACCACTCACTCTTTCTCCTCCATTTACAGACGCTCCCTGACCACTCACCCTTTCTCCATCATTTACAGATGCTCCCTGACCACTCACCCTTTCTCCTCCATTTACAGACGCTCCCTGTCCACTCACTCTTTCTCCTCCATTTACAGACGCTCCCTGACCACTCACTCTTTCTACTCCATTTACCGAAGCTCCCTGACCACTCACCCTTTCTCCTCCATTTACAGACACTCCATGACCACTCACCATTTCCCCTCCATTTACAGACGCTCCCTGACCAATCACCCTTTCTCCTCCATTTAGAGACGCTCCCTGACCACTCACCCTTTCTCCTCCATTTACAGACCCTCCCTGACCACTCACCATTTCCCCTCCATTTACAGACGCTCCCTGACCAATCACCCTTTCTACTCCATTTAGAGACGCTCCCTGACCACTCACCCTTTCTCTTCCATTTACAGACGCTCCCTGACCACTCACCCTTTCACCTCCATTTACAGACGCTCCCTGACCACTCACCCTTTCTCCACCATTTACAAATGCTCCCTGACCACTCACTCTTTCTCCTCCATTTACAGACGCTCCCTGACCACTCACCCTTTCTCCTCCCTTTACAGGCGCTCCCTGACCACACACCCTTTCTCCTCCATTTACAGACACTCCCTGACCACTCACTCTTTCTCCTCCATTTACAGACGCTCCCTGACCACTCACCCTTTCTCCTCCATTTACAGACACTCCCTGACCACTCACTCTTTATCCTCTATTTACAGATGCTGCCTGCCCACTCACTCTTTCTCCTCCATTTACAGACTCTCCCTGACCACTCTCTCTTTCTCATCCATTTACAGACACTCCCTGACCACTCACTCTTTCTCCTCCATTTACAGACGCTCCCTGACCATTCACTCTATCTCCTCCCTTTACAGGCGCTCCCTGACCACTCACCATTTCTCCTCCATTTCCAGATACTCCCTGACCACTCACCCTTTCACCTCCATTTACAGATGCTCCCTGACCACTCACTCTTTCTCCTCCATTTACCGAAGCTCCCTGACCACGCACTCTTTCTCCTCCATTTACAGATGCTCCCTGACCACTCACCATTTCCCCTCCATTTACAGACGCTCCCTGACCACTCACCCTTTCTCCTCCATTTACAGATGCTCCCTGACCACTCACTCTTTCTCCTCCATTTACCGAAGCTCCCTGACCACTCACCCTTTCTCCTCCATTTACAGACCCTCCATGACCACTCACTCTTTCTCATCCATTTACAGACGCTCCCTGACCACTCACCCTTTATCCTCCCTTTACAGGCACTCCCTGACCACACACCCTTTCTCCTCCATTTACAGACACTCCCTGACCACTCACTCTTTCTCCTCCATTTACAGACGCTCCCTGACCACTCACCCTTTCTCCTCCATTTACAGACGCTCCCTGACCACTCACCCTTTCTCCTTCATTTACAGACGCTCCCTGACCACTCACTCTTTCTACTCCATTTACCGAAGCTCCCTGACCACTCACCCTTTCTCCTCCATTTACAGACCCTCCCTGACCACTCACCATTTCCCCTCCATTTATAGACGCTCCCTGACCAATCACCCTTTCTCCTCCATTTAGAGACGCTCCCTGACCACTCACCCTTTCTCCTCCATTTACAGATGCTCCCTGACCACTCACTCTTTCTCCTCCATTTACAGACGCTCCCTGACCACTCACCCTTTCTCCATCATTTACAGATGCTCCCTGACCACTCACTCTTTCTCCTCCATTTACAGACGCTCCCTGACCACTCACTCTTTCTCCTCCATTTACAGACGCTCCCTGACCACTCACCCTTTCTCCTCCATTTACAGACGCTCCCTGACCACTCACCATTTCCCCTCCATTTACAGACGCTCCCTGACCAATCACCCTTTCTCCTCCATTTAGAGACGCTCCCTGACCACTCACCCTTTCTCCTCCATTTACAGACACTCCCTGACCACTCACTCTTTATCCTCTATTTACAGATGCTGCCTGCCCACTCACTCTTTCTCCTCCATTTACAGACTCTCCCTGACCACTCTCTCTTTCTCATCCATTTACAGACGCTCCCTGACCACTCACTCTTTCTCCTCCATTTACAGACGCTCCCTGACCATTCACTCTATCTCCTCCCTTTACAGGCGCTCCCTGACCACTCACCATTTCTCCTCCATTTCCAGATACTCCCTGACCACTCACCCTTTCACCTCCATTTACAGATGCTCCCTGACCACTCACTCTTTCTCCTCCATTTACCGAAGCTCCCTGACCACGCACTCTTTCTCCTCCATTTACAGATGCTCCCTGACCACTCACCATTTCCCCTCCATTTACAGACGCTCCCTGACCAATCACCCTTTCTCCTCCATTTAGAGACGCTCCCTGACCACTCACCCTTTCTCCTCCATTTACAGATGCTCCCTGACCACTCACTCTTTCTCCTCCATTTACCGAAGCTCCCTGACCACTCACCCTTTCTCCTCCATTTACAGACCCTCCATGACCACTCACTCTTTCTCATCCATTTACAGACGCTCCCTGACCACTCACCCTTTATCCTCCCTTTACAGGCACTCCCTGACCACACACCCTTTCTCCTCCATTTACAGACACTCCCTGACCACTCACTCTTTCTCCTCCATTTACAGACGCTCCCTGACCACTCACCCTTTCTCCTCCATTTACAGACGCTCCCTGACCACTCACTCTTTATCCTCTATTTACAGATGCTGCCTGACCACTCACTCTTTCTCCTGCATTTACAGACGCTCCCTGCCCACTCACTCTTTCTCATCCATTTACAGACGCTCCCTGACCACTCACCATTTCTCCTCCATTTCCAAATACTCCCTGACCACTCACCCTTTCACCTCCATTTACAGATGCTCCCTGACCACTCACCCTTTCTCCTTCATTTACAGACGCTCCCTGACCACTCACTCTTTCTACTCCATTTACCGAAGCTCCCTGACCACTCACCCTTTCTCCTCCATTTACAGACCCTCCCTGACCACTCACTCTTTCTCCTCCATTTACAGACGCTCCCTGACCACTCACCCTTTCTCCTCCATTTACAGACGCTCCCTGACCACTCACCCTTTCTCGTCCATTTACAGACGCTCCCTGACCACTCACTCTTTATCCTCTATTTACAGATGCTGCCTGACCACTCACTCTTTCTCCTGCATTTACAGACGCTCCCTGCCCACTCACTCTTTCTCATCCATTTACAGACGCTCCCTGACCACTCACCATTTCTCCTCCATTTCCAGATACTCCCTGACCACTCACCCTTTCACCTCCATTTACAGATGCTCCCTGACCACTCACCCTTTCTCCTTCATTTACAGACGCTCCCTGACCACTCACTCTTTCTACTCCATTTACCGAAGCTCCCTGACCACTCACCCTTTCTCCTCCATTTACAGACCCTCCCTGACCACTCACCATTTCCCCTCCATTTATAGACGCTCCCTGACCAATCACCCTTTCTCCTCCATTTAGAGACGCTCCCTGACCACTCACCCTTTCTCCTCCATTTACAGATGCTCCCTGACCACTCACTCTTTCTCCTCCATTTACAGACGCTCCCTGACCACTCACCCTTTCTCCACCATTTACAGATGCTCCCTGACCACTCACTCTTTCTCCTCCATTTACAGACGCTCCCTGACCACTCACCCTTTCTCCTCCATTTACAGACGCTCCCTGACCACTCACCCTTTTTTCTCCATTTACAGACGCTCCCTGACCACTCACCATTTCTCCTCCCTTTACAGACGCTCCCTGACCACTCACCCTTTCTCCTCCATTTACAGAGGCTCCCTGACCACTCACTCTTTCTCCTCCATTTACAGACGCTCCCTGACCACTTATTCTTTCTCCTCCATTTACTGAAGCTCCCTGACCACTCACCCTTTCTCCTCCATTTACAGACGCTCCCTGTCCACTCACTCTTTCTCCTCCATTTACAGACGCTCCCTGACCACTCACTCTTTCTACTCCATTTACCGAAGCTCCCTGACCACTCACCCTTTCTCCTCCATTTACAGACACTCCATGACCACTCACTCTTTATCCTCCATTTACAGACTCTCCCTGACCACTCTCTCTTTCTCATCAATTTACAGACACTCCCTGACCACTCACTCTTTCTCCTCCATTTACAGACGCTCCCTGACCATTCACTCTTTCTCCTCCCTTTACCGGCGCTCCCTGACCACTCACCATTTCTCCTCCATTTCCAGATACTCCCTGACCACTCACCCTTTCACCTCCATTTACAGATGCTCCCTGACCACTCACTCTTTCTCCTCCATTTACCGAAGCTCCCTGACCACTCACTCTTTCTCCTCCATTTACAGATGCTCCCTGACCACTCACCATTTCCCCCTCCATTTACAGACGCTCCCTGACCAATCACCCTTTCTCCTCCATTTAGAGACGCTCCCTGACCACTCACCCTTTCTCCTCCATTTACAGATGCTCCCTGACCACTCACTCTTTCTCCTCCATTTACAGACGCTCCCTGACCACTCACCCTTTCTCCACCATTTACAGATGCTCCCTGACCACTCACTCTTTCTCATCCATTTACAGACGCTCCCTGACCACTCACCCTTTATCCTCCCTTTACAGGCACTCCCTGACCACACACCCTTTCTCCTCCATTTACAGACACTCCCTGACCACTCACTCTTTCTCCTCCATTTACAGACGCTCCCTGACCACTCACCCTTTCTCTTCCATTTACAGACGCTCCCTGACCACTCACCCTTTCTCGTCCATTTACAGACGCTCCCTGACCACTCACCCTTTATCCTCCCTTTACAGGCACTCCCTGACCACACACCCTTTCTCCTCCATTTACAGACACTCCCTGACCACTCACTCTTTCTCCTCCATTTACAGACGCTCCCTGACCACTCACCCTTTCTCGTCCATTTACAGACGCTCCCTGACCACTCACTCTTTATCCTCTATTTACAGATGCTGCCTGACCACTCACTCTTTCTCCTGCATTTACAGACGCTCCCTGCCCACTCACTCTTTCTCATCCATTTACAGACGCTCCCTGACCACTCACCATTTCTCCTCCATTTCCAGATACTCCCTGACCACTCACCCTTTCACCTCCATTTACAGATGCTCCCTGACCACTCACCCTCTCTCCTTCATTTACAGACGCTCCCTGACCACTCACTCTTTCTACTCCATTTACCGAAGCTCCCTGACCATTCACCCTTTCCCCTCCATTTACAGACCCTCCCTGACCACTCACCATTTCCCCTTCATTTATAGACGCTCCCTGACCAATCACCCTTTCTCCTCCATTTAGAGACGCTCCCTGACCACTCACCCTTTCTCCTCCATTTACAGATGCTCCCTGACCACTCACTCTTTCTCCTCCATTTACAGACGCTCCCTGACCACTCACCCTTTCTCCACCATTTACAGATGCTCCCTGACCACTCACTCTTTCTCCTCCATTTACAGACGCTCCCTGACCACTCACCCTTTCACCTCCATTTACAGACGCTCCCTGACCACTCACCCTTTTTTCTCCATTTACAGACGCTCCCTGACCACTCACCATTTCTCCTCCATTTACAGACGCTCCCTGACCACTCACCCTTTCTCCTCCATTTACAGAGGCTCCCTGACCACTCACTCTTTCTCCTCCATTTACAGACGCTCCCTGACCACTTATTCTTTCTCCTCCATTTACAGATGCTCCCTGCCCGCTCACTCATTCTCCTCCATTTACAGACGCTCCCTGTCCACTCACTCTTTCTCCTCCATTTACAGACGCTCCCTGACCACTCACTCTTTCTCCTGGGGTTTATTAACCCGCTTCCCTCTCGCCCGCTGGAGCCGCGCATGCTCAGCTCACACTCATTCACCGTTGTTCTTCCTGACTCTAAACACAGTTGTAAAGGAGCCTTCTGTTCCGAGCCCAGGAACTCTGACCCATGGAAGAGAGCGGCTGGGACACATTTCAGCAGCATTCTGAGAGTACCTTCACCACACGGACTGCAGAGGTTCAAGAAGAAGGCCCAGCATCACCTTCTCAACGGGTAACTGAGGACTGGCAATATATGTTGGCCTTGCTACTGACACCCACATCCAAAGAATGTTGTTTTAAAAACTGTGGACGTAAAATGGATGAAAAGCCTCTGCAGACTCACCGGCAGCAGCAGCAGCGGCCCTGGGTGGAGACTGAGCGAGGACACCGAGGATTTAAGCAGTGGGAGAGAGAGCGAGGCCCATACTCACCAGCAGCGGCCCTGGGTGGAGACTGAGCGAGGACACCGAGGATTTAAGCAGTGGGAGGGAGAGCGAGGCCCAGACTCACCAGCAGCGGCCCTGGGTGGAGACTGAGCGAGGACACCGAGGATTTAAGCAGTGGGAGAGAGAGCGAGGCCCAGACTCACCGGTGGCCCTGGGTGGAGACTGAGCGAGGACACCGAGGATTTAAGCAGTGGGAGAGAGAGCGAGGCTCAGACTCACCAGTGGCCCTGGGTGGAGACTGAGCGAGGACACCGAGGATTTAAGCAGTGGGAGAGAGAGCGAGGCCCAGACTCACCAGCAGCGGCCCTGGGTGGAGACTGAGCGAGGACACCGAGGATTTAAGCAGTGGGAGAGAGAGCGAGGCCCAGACTCACTGGGAGCAGCAGCCCTGGGTGGAGACTGAGCGAGGACACTGAGGATTTAAGCAGTGGGAGAGAGAGCGAGGCCCAGACTCACCGGTGGCCCTGGGTGGAGACTGAGCGAGGACACCGAGGATTTAAGCAGTGGGAGAGAGAGCGAGGCCCAGACTCACCAGCAGCGGCCCTGGGTGGAGACTGAGCGAGGACACCGAGGATTTAAGCAGTGGGAGAGAGAGCGAGGCCCAGACTCACCGGCGGCCCTGCTTGGAGACTGAGTGAGGACACCGAGGATTTAAGCAGTGGGAGAGAGAGCGAGGCCCAGACTCACCAGCAGCGGCCCTGGGTGGAGACTGAGCGAGGACACCGAGGATTTAAGCAGTGGGAGAGAGAGCGAGGCCCAGACTCACCAGCAGCGGCCCTGGGTGGAGACTGAGCGAGGACACCGAGGATTTAAGCAGTGGGAGAGAGAGCGAGGCCCAGACTCACCAGCAGCGGCCCTGGGTGGAGACTGAGCGAGGACACCGCGGATTTAAGCAGTGGGAGAGAGAGCGAGGCCCAGACTCACCGGCGGCCCTGGGTGGAGACTGAGCGAGGACACCGAGGATTTAAGCAGTGGGAGAGAGAGCGAGGCCCAGACTCACCAGCGGCCCTGGGTGGAGACTGAGCGAGGACACTGAGGATTTAAGCAGTGGGAGAGAGAGCGAGGCCCAGAAAATTAGTAAGTGAGTTTGGAAGGCAGAGGAAACAAGGGCTGGGAAATAGACAACAAGGCAGTTTGGCAATGCTAAATGGTGTATACTGTAATGCAAGGAGTCTAGGAAATAAGGGAGATGAGCTGAGGGCACAGATAGACACGTGGGAGTCTGATATTATCGCCATTACTGAGACATGGCTGCAAGAAGGGCAGGACTGGCAGCTCAACATTCCTGGTTACAGGGTTTTCAGACGAGATAGAGAGGGGGGTAAATAAAGGAGGGGGGGGGGTCGCAGTATTGATTAAAGAGACAATTCCAGCTGTGAGGAGGGAGGATATGTTCGAAGGATCATCAAATGAGGCCATATGGGCTGAACTAAAGAACTAAAAAGGGGCACTCACACTGCTGGGAGTGTACGCTAGACCCCCAAACAGTCCCAGGGAGATCGAAGAGCAAATTTGTAGGCAAATTTCTGACAAGTGCAAAAACAATAGGGCAGTAATAGAGGGGGATTTCAATGACCCCAATATTAACTGGGATACAACCAGTGGAAAAGGGATAGAGGTCACAGAATTCTGAAATTGCATTCTGGAGAACTTTTTTAGCCAATACACAGCAAGCCCAACAACAGCGGGGGCAGTTGTGGATTTGGTTTTGGGGAATGAAGCTGGGCAGGTGGAAGGAGTATCAGTGGGGGAGCATATTGGGGGCAGTGATCATAATTCAGTTCGTTTTGGCATAATTATGCATAAGGCCAAAGAAAAAACAGGAGTAAGGGTTCTAAATTGGGGGAAGGCCAATTTTACGAGGTTGAGAAGTGATTTAGCAGAAGTGGACTGGAAACAGTTACTTGAAGGTAAATCAGTGTCAGAGCAGTGGGAGGCATTCAAGAGGGAGATACATGGAGTTCAGGGTAAACATGTTCCCACAAAGAAAAAGGGTAGAACTGCTAAACTTAGAGCCCCCTGGATGACAAGGTGCTTACAGGGTAAGATAAGGCCAAAAAGGGAAGCCTCGATCAGATAGCGTGAGCTCAATACTGCAGAAAGCCGAGAAGAGTATAGAAAGTGTAAGGGTGAAATTGAGAAGGAAATTAGGAAAGCAAAAAGAGGGCATGAAAAAAATACTGGCAAATAGAATCAAAGAAAACCCAAAGATCTTATGGATTTTAACAGGGCTTTTGACAAAGTGCCACATGGCAGGCTGATCAAAAAAGTAAAAGCCCATGGGATCCAAGGGAGAGTGGCAAAAACCTGCAAGGCTACGGACCAAGAGCTGGAAGGTGGGATTAGGGTGGATAACTCTTTGTCGGCCGGCACGGACAAGATGGGCTGAATGGCCTCCTTCGCTGTCGTAATTTTTCTATGATTCAAATACTCCCAGGGCAAATTACAGCACAGGTTAGATACAGACTGTCAGACATGGCTCAAGCGGTAGTACTCTCGCCTCTGAGTCAGAAAGTTGTGGGTGGAAGTCCCACTCCAGAGACTTCAGCACAAAACTCGAGGCTGCCATTCCAGTGCAGTGCTGAGGGAGTGAAGCCCAGCGTGGAGTACAGCCCAGCGCGGAGTACAGCCCCGCGCGGAGTACAGCCCGGCGCGGAGTGAAGCCCGGCGCGGAGTGAAGCCCGGCGCGGAGTACAGCCCGGCGCGGAGTACAGCCCGGCGCGGAGTACAGCCCGGCGCGGAGTACAGCCCGGCGCAGAGTACAGCCCAGCGCGGAGTCAAGCCCAGTGCAGAGTCCAGTTCCCTCTGCTCTGCTCCATGCCAGAGTGAAGCCCAGTGCAGAGTCCAGTTCCATCTGCTCTGCTCCATGCCAGAGTGAAGCCCAGTGCAGAGTCCAGTTCCATCTGCTCTGCTCCATGCCAGAGTGAAGCCCAGTGCAGAGTCCAGTTCCATCTGCTCTGCTCCATGCCAGAGTGAAGCCCAGTGCAGAGTCCAGTTCCCTCTGCTCCAACATGCCAGAGTGAAGCCCAGTGCAGAGTCCAGTTCCATCTGCTCTGCTCCATGCCAGAGTGAAGCCCAGTACAGAGTCCAGTTCCCTCTGCTCCAACATGCCAGAGTGAAGCCCAGTGCAGAGTCCAGTTCCCTCTGCTCTGCTCGATGCCAGAGTGAAGCCCAGTACAGAGTCCAGTTCCCTCTGCTCCAACATGCCAGAGTGAAGCCCAGTGCAGAGTCCAGTTCCCTCTGCTCTGCTCCATGCCAGAGTGAAGCCCAGTGCAGAGTCCAGTTCCCTCTGCTCCAAAATGCCAGAGTGAAGCCCAGTGCAGAGTCCAGTTCCCTCTGCTCTGCTCCATGCCAGAGTGAAGCCCAGTGCAGAGTCCAGTTCCCTCTGCTCTGCTCCAACATGCCAGAGTGAAGCCCAGTGCAGAGTCCAGTTCCCTCTGCTCTGCTCCATGCCAGAGTGAAGCCCAGTGCAGAGTCCAGTTCCCTCTGCTCTGCTCCATGCCAGAGTGAAGCCCAGTGCAGAGTCCAGTTCCCTCTGCTCCATGCCAGAGTGAAGCCCAGTGCAGAGTCCAGTTCCCTCTGCTCCATGCCAGAGTGAAGCCCAGTGCAGAGCCCAGTTCCCTCTGCTCTGCTCCAACCTGCCTGAGCCTAAATTCAGAAGAGCGCCCTCTGCTGCATTCCCCCTAGCTCCGCAGCGAGGGGTGCAGGCGGCGGAAGTCCCGCCCCTCGGGCTCCCTGATTGGTTGGCGGACCCGCCGCCGCTTCAGTCCTCCAGGCTCCACCCACCCTTTCGCTATTGGTCGAAGTGGACTTTTAGTCACGGCGACGGGATTGGTCACGTGTCCCAGTCGGGCTGCGGTCGCTCGATCCGCCCGCTCGGTGCCGGGGGAGGGAGGAGGCGCTCGGACGCTCCGGGTTGGATTTTGTTTTGATTTATCTCCTCGCGCGCGCTTCTCTCTGCGGTATATTTGAAAAAAAACTCCTAAAACTCACTTTCCGCCGGTGATCCGGGCTCTCAGGCGGTGGGCTCCCGAGCGGGTGTCCTGAGCATGCGCGGGGCCGGGAGTGGGCGTTTCCATTAGGCGCATGCGCAGTGTCAGCGGCGGCCGGAGCGCGAGGGCTTGTGGGTATTTCAGCCAACCTGGGCAGCAGCTGGGCCTGAAAATCAGCTTCACTGCCCCTGGGCTGGGAAAGGGGGACATGAGACAGCTTTCTCCCTCTTACCCCTTTCTACACTCCGTTTACACGGTGTTAGTCCTGGAGCCTTTACAGACAGGAAGCTCAAACCAAACATCAGGTCAGGATCTGACAGTCGCTCCATTCCTCAGGACCTGAATATCATCAGCCTTTGCCCATGGAAGGAGAGAGCAGCAATCGCAGCGCGGACAGACCGCACACGTGTTCCGTGTGTGGACCCAGATTCTGCCGATCACCTGTCCTGGTGAGACACGTGTACCGTCAAACCGAGGGCAAACCGGGTAAAGATGGGGACGGCGGGCAGGGATTCACTTCCCCGTCTAGGTGGGACGTTCATCGGCACAGTCACACAGCAGACAGTCCGTTCACCTGCTCTGTGTGGTGGATTCAGTCAGAAATCCAACCTGCTGACACACCCGCTTGTTCACATTGATGAGAGACCGTTTAAATGTTCTGACTGTGGGAAAAGCTTTAAAATCTCTGGGAATCTGACGAATCAGCAGCCTGCTCACACTGGCGAGAGGCCATTTCCCAACTCCTATTTTGGGAAGTGTTTCACTCGGTCCAGTAAGTTCACAGCGGGGAGAGGCCGTTCACCTCCATCTGTGGGAAGGGATTCACTCACCCATCCCAGCTGCTGAGACACCAGCGAGTTCACACTGCGGAGAGACAGTTTAAATGTTCTGACTGTGGGAAGAGCTCTAAAAGCTCCTGGGAGCCAAAGGCACACCAGCGAGTTCACACCTTGAGAGGCCATTCACCTGCTGAATGTGGAAGGCGATTCAGTCGCTCATCTAACTTACTGACACACCAGAAAGTTCGTAATGGGGAGAATCCGTTCACTGCTCTGTATGTGGAAAGGGATTCTATCGACCATCCCATTTACTGACACACCAGCACAGTCACACCGGAGAGAGACCGTTCAGATACTTCACGTGTGGGAAGGGATTCACTCCGTCGCCCCACCTGTTCACACTCCAGTATGTCCCCATTGAGAACAGTTGCTTTAAATACTCTGACTGTGAGAAAATCTTTTCAAGTTCAAAGCAGCTGATGCACGATCAGCGCATTGATACTGGAGAGAGGCTGATTCAATATCCTGTGTGTGGGAAGAAATTCACCCCACCTGCTGAGACTCCAGTGAGTTCTGATGTGACTGCAGGGGGTTGGATTCTGTTATTAATCACATCCAGGACAGAACCAAGGCAGAGTGCACGTGCACTTGGGTTTCAGTGTGAATTATTGATGAATTTTCTTCAATGGGATCACAGAAACTCATTCTCCATTCACTAATTGGGGCTTTCAATGTTCCCCAGCATGCCCCGCGGGGGAGATGTGCCCCATTCACACTGGAGGAGCCCAGTGCGCAGGCGCAGTGCGCGCCTGTATTTGGAGCATGCGCAGTGTCACAGTGACCAGAGCCGGGTGAGTGCTGGGAGCGGGCGTCAGCGGCAGTCACGGATTTTGCGCCGATTACGAATCAGCGGGCGCAGGGAGGTAACACACACAGCGGGTGAGTTTCATAAACACCTGGTGTAGGCCGCAAGCCCCGAATGAGAACCTACAGGTTCCGTGTTTGCAGCTCGGAGGCTTTTTCCCAGGAACTAGGCCCGGGTTAACGGCGCCTATCTTTGGAAAGCAGCGCTGAGGGTTTTTGCGTCGCCATCTTGCTTCATCGCACTGCAGAGCGCATGCGTGGCCATCTTTGTAAAGTAGCCACTAGGGGGCGTGGCTTCAGGGTCCCAGTGAGTGAACTGAACCCAGCCAGAGTCAGCACCTTCAGGGGAGGAGAGGGAGGGGAACCAGTGAGTGTAGAACTGAACCCAGCCAGAGTCAGCACCTTCAGGGGAGGAGAGGGAGGGGAACCAGTGAGTGTAGAATTGAACCCAGCTAGAGTCAGCACCTTCAGGGGAGGAGAGGGAGGGGAACCAGTAAATGTGGAACTGAACCCAGCCAGAGTCAGCACCTTCATAGAGTCATGCCGGCACTGAGGAGGCGATTCGGCCCATCGAGTCAATGCCGGCTCACTGTACAGCAACCCATTCAATCCCATTCCCCTGCTCTATCCCCGTAGCCCTGCAAGTTTATTTCCCTCAAGTGCCTATCCAGTCTCCCCTTGAAAACATTAAGTGTCTCTGCTTCCACCACTTCCGTCGGCAGCGAGTTCCAGGTCCTCACCACTCACTGTGTAAAAAAGTTTTTCCTCACATCCCCTTGTAGCTCTTGCCCAAAACCTAAATCTGTGTCCCCCAGTCCTTGTCCCATCAACTAGTGGGAACAGTCTTTCCCCATCTAGCCTAACCAAACACGTCATAATCTTGTACACCTCTATCAAATCACGCCTCAACCTCCATTGCTCTAATGAAAACAAATCCAGCTTCTCCAACCTGTCGTTGTAGCTAAGATGCCCCATCCCTGGAACCATTCTGGTAAATCTCCTCTGCATCATCTCAAGGGCCTTCACATCCTTCCGAAAGTGTGGTGACCAGAAGTGGATGCAATACTCCAGTTGTGGCCTAACCAGCGCTTTATACAGGTTCAGCATAACTTCTCTACTTTTGTACTCAATACCTCTATTTATGAACCCAAGATCCCATATGCTTTGTTAACCACTCTCTCAATATGTCCTGCCACCTTCAGGGACCTATGCACATTAACTCCCAGGTCCCTCTGTCCCTGCACACTCTTTAAAACTGTGCCATTAAGTGGATATTGCCTCTCCCTGTTCCTTCTGCCAAAATACATCACCTCACACTTCTCTGTATTAAATTCCATCTGCCACTTGTCTGCCCATTCTGCTAGCCTTTCTATGTCATGTTGCAGTCGATTGATATCATCATCACTGTTTGCCACACCCCCAAGTTTGGTGTCATCGGCAAATTTAGAAATTCTACTCTGTATTCCAATATCTAGGTCATTTATATATATCAAAAAAAGCAGTGGCCCCAGCACTGACCGTTGGGGAACACCACTGTCTACCATCCTCCAGTCTGAAAAACTGCCATTTACCACAACTCGCTGTTTTCTGTCCTTAAGCCAATTCCTTATCCAAGCTGCCACTGACCCACCTATTCCATGAGCCTCAATTTTGTTAACCCGCCTTCCTTGTGGTACTTTGTCAAACGCCTTCCGAAAATCCACGTAAACAACATCCACTGCATTCCCTTCATCAATCCTCTCTGTTACTTCATCAAAAAATTCAATTAGATTAGTCAAACACGAACTGCCTTTTACAAATCTGTGTTGGCTCTCCTTAATTAGCTTAAACCTCTCCAAATGCCCGTTAATTTTTTTCCTTGATTATTGTTTCTAAAACTTTACCGACCACTGATGTTAAACTGACAGGCCTGTAGTTACTTCGATTGTCCTTACACCCTTTCTTCAACAATGGTGTCACATTTGCCACTTTCCAATCCTCAGGCACCTCCCCCGCATCGAGGGAAGTTTGGAAAATTATGGCAAGCCCTTCCGCTATCTCCTTCCCCAATTCACTTAGCAACCAGGGATGCAAGCCATCTGGTATTTGATTCAAACTCTCCACACTTCGGATTTCTCACCATCTCTCCTGAAGGCGCTGGTAAAAGCAGAGCATACGGTTAACATCTCGAACAATTGTAACAGAAGAGCCCCAGAGCTGGGCCCCCCTTGTACACTCCCAGGGTTAGAATCCCCATGTACAGCCCCAGGGTTAGAATCCCCATGTACAGTCCCAGGGCTGGAATCCCATGTACAGTCCCAGGGTTAGAATCCCCATGTACAGTCCCAGGGTTAGAATCCCCATGTACAGTCCCAGGGCTGGAATCCCCTTGTACAGTCCCAGGATAGGAATCCCCATGTACAGTCCCAGGATTGGAATCCCCATGTACAGCCCCAGGGTTAGAATCCCCATGTACAGTCCCAGGGTTGAAATCCCCATGTACAGTCCTAGGGTTGGAATCCCCTTGTACAGTCCCAGGATAGGAATCCCCATGTACAGGCCCAGGGTTGGAATCCCCATGTACAGTCCCAGGGTTGGAATCCCCATGTACAGTCCCAGGGCTGGAATCCCCATGTACAGTCCCAGGGCTGGAATCCCCATGTACAGCCCCAGGGTTAGAATCCCCATGTACAGTCCCAGGATAGGAATCCCCATGTACAGTCCCAGGGTTGGAGTCCCTCAGCAACACCGAGTGCGGGTCTCAGGCCCCGAGTCAGAGCCGGCGGACGTGCGGCCAGGACCCCGGCACCATTAACCCCAGGGTGCAGCACCTCCCCCAGACAAGAAACACAACAACTTGCATTGACACAGCAGAGGGAGCAATTCAGAGCCGGTTAGCATCAGGGTGGGCGGTGGATGTGGAACTCGGTCCCTGGCCTCCTGTGTAGGGCTTTCTTGTTGCATCAGTTTGAGCTGGAGTGGCGAGGGGGGAGAACCTGCTTGGTTTAACCCCCAGTACTTCTGAGCCCAGTGGGACCCAACAATTTCCAATGTGGGACTGTGAAGGGAGGTGGATTCCAGGGGAGATTAAGTTGCTAAACAGACCCTGTCCGTACAGTGTAAAAGATTATCGTTTTAGGAACAAGTATTTCTGTAGAGGCTTTCAATCCATTTTATATAAACTGATTTTTTAAATTCATTCGATGTGGGTGTCACAAGTAAGGCCAGCATATATTGCCAGTCCCCAGTTGCCCATTGAGAAGGTGATGCTGGGCCGCCTTCTTGAACCTCTGCAGTCTGTGTGGTGAAGGTACTCTCAGAATGCTGTTAGGTGAGGAGTTCCAGGATTTTCACCCAGCGACGATGTAGGAACGACGATATATGCCCAAGTCAGGATAGTGTGTGACTTGGAGGGGAACTGGGAGGTGATGGTGTTCTCATGCACCTGCTGCCCTTGTCCTTCTAGGTGGTGGAGGTCACGTGTTTGGGAGGTGCTGTCAAAGGTCTAGTCGAGTTACAGATGTATAAAGTCACTCCTTCACTCCTCCCCCTCCCACCTCGCTCTCTCTCCTCCCATAGAGACCAGAGTCTTGTGTAGGTCCAGACCGGGTGGCGGGTTCCCTTCCCTGAAGGACATGAGTGAACCAGTTGTGTTTTTATGACAATCCAGCAGCTTTCATGGTCACTTTTATCTAGTGCCGGCCCCACAAATTCCCAGATTCATTCAGCTCAATTTCACAACCTGCCTTTGTGTTTTTGTGGGTTCTCTCTCACCCTCCCTTTTTCCTGTTGTAAATTTATTTTGCAGGGTGTTCGATGGGGAGGTTTTGCAGACGGGAAACTCAAACCAAACATCACTTCAGGATCTGACAGAGTCACTCGATTCATCAGGACCTTTGAGCATGGAACCAGAACGCACCGTTCAGAGCGGGGAGAAACCGTACACGTGTTCTGTGTGTGGACGAGGCTTCAGCCGATCCTCTGGCCTGTCGAGACACAAGCGCAGTCATACCGGGAAGAGGCCATTCACCTGCTCCGAGTGTGGGAAGGGTTTCACTCAGTCATCCCACCTGCTGACACACCAGCGAGTTCATACTGGGGAGAGGCCGTTCACCTGCTCTGAGTGTGGGAAGGGATTCACTCAGTCATCCAACCTGCTGACACACCAGCGAGTTCACACTGATGATAGACCTTTTTAATGTTCTGACTGTGAGAAGAGATTTAAAAGCAAACAGCACCTGCTGACACACCAGTGAGTTCACACTGGGGAGAGGCCGTTCACCTGCTCTGAGTGTGGGAAGGGATTCACTAATTCATCCAACCTGCTCACACACCAGCGAGTTCACACCGGGGAGAGGCCGTTCACCTGCTCTGAGTGTGGGAAGAGATTCAAGTGTTTATCCAACCTGCTCACACACCAGCGAGTTCACACTGGGGAGAGGCCGTTCACCTGCTCCGTGTGTGGGAAGGGATTCACTCAGACATCAAACCTGCTGACACACCAGCGAGTTCACACTAATAGACCTTTTAAATTTTCTGACTGTGAGAAGAAATTTAAAAGCAAAAAGGATCTGCTGAGCCACCAGCGAGTTCACACTGGGGAGAGGCATTTCACCTGCTCCGAGAGTGGGAAGGGATTCACTTGTTCATCCCACCTGCTGAGACACCAGCGAGTTCACACCAGAGAGAGACCATTCCTCTGCTCTGAGTGTGGGAAGGGCTTCACTCAGGCTTCCCACCTGCTGACACACCAGCGAGTTCACAAGTGACTGCAGGAGTTGGATTCTGATGTTATTTCTGCTGTTAATTACATCCCGGACTGAATCGTGTTCATTCTGACAGTTGGGGTTTGTTTCTGCTGATGTTAATAACCCCTGTAACTGGGCTGGAGTTTAATATTCTGGATATATGTCAAATAAATCAGCTTTGCTTTAAACACATTGTTGTGGATTTTTGTTGTTCCCACCTGAGTGTTTAGCATCACCTGGCTGGAGCTCAGAAAGGACAATCTGGGGGGAGGATCGTACAGCGGGAACAGAACTACAGCCTGGACACAGTCCTTCAGGGCCACACTGAGAGGGGCAAAAGGCACTTTGGTCTTTCTCGTCTCTCTTCACTGACAGCAATGTCCCCGTGCAGGTTAATCTTGAGGCCTGTAAGGAATGTGTCCCAGCCGCTCTCTTCCATGGCTCAGAGCTCCTAGGCATGCAACAGAAGGCTCCTTTACAACTGTGTTTAGAGTCAGGAAGAACAACGGTGAATGCTGGAAACGTGCTGTCAAATCAGAGATTGGTGTCAAACTGCGATCTGTTCCTGACTGAAAGTGAAACGGCAGGGTTAAGTTTCCAGTCTAAAAATGACTGGTAATTATTCCACGAGGATTTAATATGTGTGTGTGAGACAGTCCTGAGTCTACCATTTTAAGGCAGGTGTTACCTCATTTAAAATTAACCCGTTTAAAATAAATTGGTTGAAGTCTGCATTAAAATAGCAGAGGGTGGAGTTCACAGGAGCCTGTTAACTGCTGGTACAATTATACAACAGACATATGATCTCCAGATAAAGAAGGACCTGCAGCGTGTTTCCAGGAATTCCGTTTTATTGATGTGTGCGTGTTAGACACCAGGATAACTAAAAATACACGACCCGGAACATCCACGGGGTTACTCCAGGATCACTCCCACTGCGGAACTCCACCACTGACCCTGCACCAATCACCACCCACTGGAGGTTTATATCAGGAGCTTCTGTGTGATGGTGAGGTGATCACTGGACAATAAAGTGCAGAGACTGGTGGGTGGCTGCTCATTATCCTCGGTGTGATTTAATCCCCTTTCCCACTGAATACTGCGGACAGACAGGCTCACCTTGGGAACGGAATGGTCATTGTGACATCACTTTCTAAACAAGAGCCCACAAGACAATGGGTTCTCAATAAATGTTAAAGGGATTCAACGCTCTGAAGTTACACTGTGAATAAAGGA
Organism: Squalus acanthias; assembly: GCA_030390025.1. Taxonomy (NCBI): domain Eukaryota; kingdom Metazoa; phylum Chordata; class Chondrichthyes; order Squaliformes; family Squalidae; genus Squalus; species Squalus acanthias. The sequence goes on along the minus strand of JASTWF010000773.1, from coordinate 67,860 downwards.
AATAAAATGCTGAAAAATCATTGGTGAAGATAATTTATCTCTGTGGAATGCACTCGCAAACATTAAGAATGATGTGTTTTGTTTACACACTCACACATACAACAAAAAACACTTTGTGTGAGCTCTTTTCAGTTGTTCTGTTCAACCCGATAAATAATTTACCTAATTGTGGCCTTTAGGACCCTGCGGCAGCCCATCCGCCGGGGCCCGCTGGGTCAGGATATGAAGATTCTCACTTTTGTCCACTGTTATTAATCACATCCAGGACTGAACCATGGCAGAGTGCCGGTGCACTTGGGTTTCTGTGTGAATTATTGATGAATTTTCTCTCAATGGGATCACAGAAACTCATTCTCCATTCACTAATTGGGTCTTTCAATGTTCCCCAGCATGCCCCGCGGGGGAGATGTGCCCCATTCACACTGGAGGAGCCCAGTGCGCAGGCGCAGTGCCCGCCTGTATTTGGAGCATGCGCAGTGTCAGTGTGCTCAGAGCCAGGCGAGTGCAGGGAGCGGGACGATTTGGGAGTCGCGGTTTTTAAGCCGATTACGAATCAGGAGGCGCAGGAAGGTAACGCACCCGGCGGGTGAGCTTCATAAACACCTGGTGCAGGCCGCAACCCCCGAATGAGAACCTACAGGTTCCGCGTTTGCAGCTCCTGGGCTTTTTCCCGGGAACAGGCCTTGGGTAAGAGCGGCCATCTTTGGAAAGGAAAGCATTGTCTTTGTTCGCCGCCATCTTGATTCGCACGGCCATCTTTGTAAAGGACCCAAACGTGGGCAGGGCCTCAGGGTCCCCTTGAGTGTGGTTGTGACCGAGCCAGAGTCAGCACCTTCAGGGGAGGACAGGGAGGGAAACCAGTGAGTGTGGAACTGAACCCAGCCAGAGTCAGCACCTTCAGGGGAGGAGAGAGAGGAACTAGTGAGTGTAGAACTGAACCCAGCCAGAGTCAGCACCTTCAGGGGAGGAGAGGGAGGGGAACCAGTGAGTGTAGAACGGAACCCAGCCAGAGTCAGCACCTTCAGGGGAGGAGAGGGAGGGGAACCAGTGAGTGTAGAACTGATCATACTGAAAACTGGGAGCAGAGGACAAACTATCTTGAGATGTGTTTGGATTTTAGCACAGGGAGGAGGGACAATATGTGGGACGGGGATTTACAGCTTTGGAGGAAGAAGAGAGGAAAGAATGTTCGATAGAAACTAAAATTGTCTGTTCTGAATTTCTGTCCTGTACTTACAGTGATGAGTTTTGTAAACTCCTTTTACAGGGTATTAGAAGGGGAGGATTTGCAGATGGGAAACTCAAACCAAACATCACGTCAAAATCTGACAGTCACTCGTTTACTCAGGACCTGAATATCATCGGCCTTTGAATGTGGAAGGAGAAATGTTTGTCTGTTCTGTCTGTGGGAAAAGATTTCAAACATCAGTGTGACTGGAAAAGCACCGAGACACACACACCCGAGTGAGAGTGTTCCAGTGCACTGACAGTGGAAAGAGCTTTAACCAGTTACACAGCCTGAAAAAACATCGCACCATTCACAGCGGGGAGAAACCGTACACGTGTTCTGTGTGTGGAAAAGGCTTCAACTGATCATCCAACCTGGAGAGACACAAGGACACCCGCACCACGGAGAAACCGTGGAAATGTGGGAACTGTGAAAAAGGATTCAATTCCCCGTCCCAGCTGGAAATTCATCGGCGCAGTCACACCGGGGAGAGGCCGTTTACCTGCTCCGAGTGTGGGAAGGGATTCACTCGTTCATCCCACCTGCTGATACACCAGCGAGTTCACACTGGGGAGAGGCCATTCACCTGCTCCGAGTGTGGGAAGGGATTCACTCGGTCATCCGACCTGCTGGCACACCAACGAGTTCACACTGGGGAGAGACCATTCACCTGCTCTGAGTGTGGGAAGGGATTCACTCGGTCATCCAACCTGCTGACACACCAGCGAGTTCACACTGACGAGAGACCTTTTAAATGCTCGGACTGCGGGAACTGCTATAAAAGTTCCGGGGACCTGACTTGTCATCAAGGTGTTCACACTGACGAGAGGCCGTTCAGGTGCTCTCATTGCGGGACTGGGTTCAGGAGATCATCTCACCTCACTGTACACCAGCGCACTCACACTGGGGAGGGACTATTCACCTGCTCTGACTGTGGGAGGGGATTCACTCAGTCATCCGACCTACTGAAACACCAGCGAGTTCACACTGGGGAGAGGCCATTCACCTGCTCCGAGTGTGGGAAGGGATTCACTCGGTCATCCGACCTGCTGACACACCAGCGAGATCACACTGGGGAGAGGCCGTTCACCTGCTCCGAGTGTGGGAAGGGATTCACTCGGTCATCCAACCTGCTGACACACCAGCGAGTTCACACTGGGGAGAGGCCGTTCACCTGCTCTGAGTGTGGGAAGGGATTCACTCTGTCATCCCACCTGCTGACACACCAGCGAGTTCACACTGGGGAGAGGCCGTTCACCTGCTCCGAGTGTGGGAAGGGATTCACTCAGTCATCCAACCTGCTGACACACCAGCGAGTTCACACTGGGGAGAGACCGTTCACCTGCTCTGAGTGTGGGAAGGGATTCACTCTGTCATCCAACCTGCTGAGACACCAGCGAGTTCACAAGTGACTGCAGGGGTTGGATTCTGCTGTTATTGCTGCTGTTAATTACATCCCGGACTGAATCGTGTTCATTCTGACAGTTCGGGTTTGTTTCTGCTGATGTTAATAACCTCTGTAACTGGGCTGGAGTTTAATATTCTGGATATCTGTTAAATAAATCAGCTTAGCTTTAAACACATTGTTGTGGATTTTTGTCGTTCCCACCTGAGTGTTTAGCATCACCTGGCTGGAGCTCAGAAAGGACAATCTGGGGGGAGGATCGTACGGCGGGAACAGAACTACAGCCTGGACACAGTCCTTCAGGGCCACACTGAGAGGGGCAAAAGGCACTTTGGTCTTTCTCGTCTCTCTCACTGACAGCAATGACCCCGTGCAGGTTAATCTTGAGGCCTGTAAGGAATGTGTCCCAGCCGCTCTCTCCCATGGGTCAGAGCTCCTAGGCACGGAACAGAAGGCTCCTTTACAACTGTGTTTAGAGTCAGGAAGAACAACGGTGAATGCTGGAAACGTGCTGTCAAATCAGAGATTGGTGTCAAACTGCGATCTGTTCCTGACTGAAAGTGAAACGGCAGGGTTACGTTTCCAGTCTAAAAATGACTGGTAATTATTCCACGAGGATTTAATATGTGTGTGTGACAGTCCTGAGTCTACCATTTTAAGGCAGGTGTTAGCTCATTTAAAATAAACCCGTTTAAAATAAATTGGTTAAAGTCTGCATTAAAATAGCAGAGGGAGGAGTTCACAGGAGCCTGTTAACTGCTGGTACAATTATACAACAGACATTTGATCTCCAGATAAAGAAGGACCTGCAGCGTGTTTCCAGGAATTCCCTGTTTTATTGATGTGTGCGTGTTAGACACCAGGATAACTAAAAATACACGACCCGGAACATCCACGGGGTTACTCCAGGATCACTCCCGCTGCGGAACTCCACCACTGACCCTGCACCAGTCATCACCCACTGGAGGTTTATATCAGGAGCTTCTGTGTGATGGTGAGGTGATCACTGGACAATAAAGTGCAGAGACTGGTGGGTGACTGCTCATTATCCTCGGTGTGATTTAATCCCCTTTCCCACTGAATACTGCGGACAGACAGGATCACCTTGGGAACGGAATGGTCATTGTGACATCACTTTCTAAACAAGAGCCCACAAGACAATGGGTTCTCAATAAATGTTAAAGGGATTCAACGCTCTGAAGTTACACTGTGAATAAAGGAAATAAAATGCAGATCAGTAATTGGTGAAGATAATTTTTCTCTGTGGAACGCACTCACAAACATTAAGAATGATGAGTTTTGTTTACACACTCACACATATAACAAACACTTTGTGTGAGCTCTTTTCAATTCTGTTGAACCCGGGGGCTTTTAACATCTGTGGGCTTTAGGACCCTGCGGCAGCCCATCCGGCGGGGCCCGCTGGGTCAGGATATAAAGAGACCGCGCGCTGTTCCTCCTCCCACTGCCTGGGGGAATGGGCCAGATATTTAAAGGGACAGGGACTCCCCTTTCTCTGTCTATTTAGAGTTAAAGGGACAGACCCGTTTATCTTGGAGTGTCGGCGGACTTCACTAACAGAGCTCCCATGAACAGTCGCTCCCTTCTGTACTGTGCAGTGATTGGAAACCTGTCTGTTTCAGTGACTTGAGCCTTTCTAAAATGTCTCACTATTTTTGATGATCCATTTGACTTGCTTGTTTAATATTGAAAGTCTTCAGAATTTTGCAGAGTGACGAAGGTTTCGTTTAATGGTGGAGTGATATTTCTTTCTAAATATTCTGTTCTCCCTCTCCCCTTTCCACTTTAAAACACTCTGCACTACTGACTAGGAAGGTACCAAGTTCAATCCTTGGTCTGGGCTGTTAGTTGATCTCTGACAAGGCAGCAGTTCAGGGGCTATAATTATCCTCAGTACCACTGGGCTAACTAAGAGTAAGAATCAGCCACTGCCCCTGCTCTTGATGGAGATCCAGTGACATCAACTGGGAAGTGTATGGATGCCAAATGAGGGCAGGATTGGACTGCTGTCACTGCTGACACTCACTGAGTCGGCTGATGGTGAGGCTCTAGAATCATCGAATCATAGACTCGTTAGAGCACAGCAGGAGGCCCATCGAGCCCGTGCCGGCTCTCTGCAAGAACACTTCAGCTAGTCCCACTCCCCCCGCCCTTTCCTCGGTCCCCTGCCAACATTTTTCCTTCAGGTACTTGTCCAATTCCCTTTTGAAAGCCACGATTGAATCTGCCTCCACCACCCTTTCAGGCAGTGCATTCCAGATCCTAACCACTCGCTGCGTAAAAAAGTTTTTCCTCATGTCACCTTTGGTTTGTCTGCCAATCACCTTAAATCTGTGTCCTCTGGTTCTCGACCCTTCCGCCAATGGGAACAGTTTCTCTCTATCTACTCTGTCTAGACCCCTCATGATGTTGAGGTCTATCAAATCTCCTCTCAACCTTCTCTGCTCCAAGGAGAACAACCCCAGCTTCTCTAGTCTATCCACGTAACTGAAGTCACTCGTCCCTGGAACCATTTTTTCAGGAACAAATCTTTTCTGCACCCTCTTGAAGGCCATCACATCCTTCCTAAAGTGTGGTGCACAGAATTGGATACAATACTCCAGTTGAGGTCATAAGAACATAAGAAATAAGAGCAGGAGTAGGTCATACAGCCCCTCGAGCCTGCTCCACCATTTCAATAAGATCATGGCTGATCATCCACCTCAACTCCACTTTCCCGCCCGATCTCCATATCCCTTGATTCCCCCTAGAGTCCAAAAATCTATCTATCTCAGCCTTGAATATACTCAAAGACTCAGCATTCACAGCTCTCTGGGGCAGAGAATTCCAAAGATTCACAACCCTCTGAGTAAAGAAATTCCTCCTCATCTCGGTCTTAAATGGCCTACCCCTTATCCTGAGACTATGCCCCCTAGTTCTAGACACTCCAGCCAGGGGAAATAACCTCTCAGCATCTACCCTGTCAATCCCCTTCAGAATCTTGTATGTTTCAATGAGATCACCTCTCATTCTTCTAAACTCCAGAGAGGTCGGACCAGTGTTTTATAAAAGCTCATCATAACTTCCTTGCTTTTGTACTCTATGCCTCTATTTATGAAGCCCAGGATCCTGTATGCTTTTTAACCGCTTTCTCAACCTGCCCTGCCACCTTCAACGATTTGTGCACATATACCCCCAGGTCTCTCTGTTCAGGCACCCCCCTTTAGAATTGTACCCTTGACTTTATATTGCCTCTCCTCGTTCTTCCTACCAAAATGTAGAGGTTAACTAATTGCACCCAGCCAGATTCAGTTCCTTCTGGAGAGAAGGAGAGACACAAAATCCCAGATGATGTAATGAATGTTGTTTTTAGACAGTAAGGATGAAGGGAGAGTGTAGAATGGGGAATTTACAGCTTAGGAGGGACAGGAGGGGAAAGGATGTTGTATAGAAACTAGATTTGTCTGTTCTGAAGTTCTATCCTGTTGTAAACACCAGTTGAGGGTATTAGAAGGGGAGGATCTGCAGATGGAAACCGAATCCAAACATTGCGTCAAGATTTGACAGATTCACCAGATTATCAGGACCTGAATATCATCGGCCTTTGGATATAGAAGGAAAAAGCACCAATCACAGCGGGGAGAAACAGGACACGTGTTCTGTGCCTGGATCCACTTTTAACAAATCGTCTAGTCTGTGAGATTCGTGCGCCCACCTGAATCAACAGTGTAAATGTGGGGAATGTGGGAACAGGTTCAGTCTGAGGTGCAAACTCATCGAAACAGTCACACCGGGGAGAGAGGCTGTTCACCAGCTGATTGTGGATAGAGAGTCACTCAGTTATCTCAACTATTCCCACCCTAACATGTTCATAATGGGGAGAATCCATTCTCTGCTCTGAATGTGGAAAGTGATTCAATCGATAATCCCATTTACTGACACACCAGCACAGTCACACCGGAGAGAGACTGTTTAGATACTTCACGTGTGGGAAGGGATTCACTCTGTTGTCCCAACTGTTGACACCCCAGAGTATCCACATTAAGAACAGTTGCTGTAAATACTCTGACAGTGAGAAAAGCTTTTTAAAGTTCAAAGTAGCTGATGCACGATCAGCGTATTGATACTGGAGAGAGGCTGTTTCAATCTCCTGTGTGTGGGAAGAATTTCACCCCACCTGCTGAGACGCCAGTGAGTTCACATGTCCCTGCCCCTGCACTTGCTTAAAAACCTGTTCGATCTCCAGCTTTTTTCAGTTCTGACGAAGGGTCATCGACCTGAAACGTTAACTCTGTTTCTCTCTCCACAGATGCTGCCTGACCTGCTGAGTATCCCCAAGCATTTTCTGTTTTTATTTCAGATTTCCAGCATCCGCAGTATTTTGCTTTTGTATTTGTGTGACTGCAGGGGTTTGGATTCTGTTATTAATCACATCCAGGACTGAACCATGGCAGAGTGCCCGTGGACTTGGGTTTCTGTGTGAATTATTGATGAATTTTCTCTCAATGGGATCACAGAAACTCATTCTCCATTCACTAATTGGGGCTTTCAATGTTCCCCAGCATGCCCCGCGGGGGAGAATGTGCCCCTTTCTCACTGGAGGAGCCCAGTGCGCAGGCGCAGTGCCCGCCTGTATTTGGAGCATGCGCAGTGTCACAGTGATCAGAGCCGGGCGAGTGCGACAAACGCAGTCGCAATTTTACGCCGCTAAAGAATCAGCGGGGCGCAGGGAGGTAAAGCACCCGGCGGATGAGCTTCATAAACACCTGGTGTAGGCCGCAAGCCCGGAATGAGAACCGACAGGTTTCCCGTTTGCAGCTCGGAAGCTTTTTCCTGGTAAAAGGCCCAGGTTAACGGCCGCCATCTTTGTACAGGAAAGCTGAGTATTTGTGTTCCCAAACATACCTGATCGAGCGGTAGAGCGCATGCGCAGCCATCTTTGTAAAGGAACCACGAGTGGGCGACGCCTCGGTCCCAGAGAGTGAACTGAACCCAGCCAGAGTCAGCACCTTCAGGGGAGGAGAGGGAGGGGAACCAGTGAGTGTAGAACTGAACCCAGCCAGAGTCAGCACCTTCAGGGGAGGAGAGGGAGGGGAACCAGTGAGTGTCGAACTGAACCCAGCCAGAGTCAGCACCTTCAGGGGAGGAGAGGGAGGGGAACCAGTGAGTGTAGAACTGAACCCAGCCAGAGTCAGCACCTTCAGGGGAGGAGAGGGAGGGGAACCAGTGAGTGCAGAACTGAACCCAGCCAGAGTCAGCACCTTCAGGGGAGGAGAGGGAGGGGAACCAGTGAGTGTGGAACTGAACCCAGCCAGAGTCAGCACCTTCAGGGGAGGAGAGGGAGGGGAACCAGTGAGTGTAGAACTGAACCCAGCCAGAGTCAGCACCTTCATGGGAGGAGAGAGAGGGGAACCAGTGATTGTAGAACTGAACCCAGCCAGAGTCAGCACCTTCATGGGAGGAGAGAGAGGGGAACCAGTGAGTGAACTGAGTCATAGAGTCATAGTCATAGTGTTATACAGCACAGAAAGAGGCCCTTCGGCCCATCGTGTCCGCGCCGGCCATCAAGCACTGTCTATTCTAATCCCATTTTCCAGCACTTGGTCCGTAGCCTTGTATGCTATGTCGTTTCAAGTGCTCATCTAAATGCTTCTTGAATGTTGTGAGGGTTCCTGCCTCGACCACCCTTTCAGGCAGTGAGTTCCAGATTCCAACCACCCTCTGGGTGAAAAAGTTTTTCCTCAAATCCCCTCTAAACCTCCTGCCCCTTACCTTGAAACTATGCCCCCTGGTTATTGACCCCTCTACTAAGGGGAAAAGTTAATTTCTATCTACCCTATCTATGCCCCTCATAATTTTGTACACCTCAATCAGGTCCCCCCTCAGCCTTCTCTGCTCTAAGGAAAACAACCCCAGCCTGTCCAGTCTCTCTTCATAGCTGAAACGCTCCAGCCCAGGTAACATCCTGGTGAATCTCCTCTGCACCCTCTCCAATGCAATCACATCCTTCCTATAGTGTGGCGACGAGAACTGCACACAGTATTCCAGCTGTGGCCTAACTAGCATTTTGTACAGCTCCATCATAACCTCCCTGCTCTTATATTCTATGCCTCGACTAATGAAGGCAAGTATCCCATATGCCTTCTTAACCACCTTATCTACCTGTCCTGCTGCCTTCAAGGATCTATGTACATGCACACCAAGGTCCCTCTGATCCTCTGTCCTTCCTAGGGTCCAGCACCTTCAGGGGAGGAGAGCGAGGGGAACCAGTGAGTGTAGAACTGAACCCTGCCAGAGTCAGCACCTTCAGGGGAGGAGAGGGAGGGGAACCAGTGAGTGTGAAACTGAACCCAGCCAGAGTCAGTACCTTCAGGGGAGGAGAGGGAGGGGAACCAGTGAGTGTAGAACTGAACCCAGCCAGAGTCAGCACCTTCAGGGGAGGAGAGGGAGGGGAACCAGTGAGTGAACTGAACCCAACCAGAGTTGGTGGAGAAACTATCTTGAGACGTGCGGTGTGTTTGTCACTCCTCCCTGTGCTAAAATCCAATGTGTGGGACGGGGAATTACAGCTTTGGAGGAACAAGAAAGGAAATAATGTTCAGAAACTATAATTGTCTGTTCTGAATTGCTGTCCTGTACTTACAGTGATGAGTTTTGTAAACTCCTTTTACAGGGTATTGGAAGTGGAGGATTTGCAGACAGGAATCTCGAACCAAACATCACATCAAGATCTGACAGAGTCCCTCGATTCCTCAGGACCTGAAATATCATCGGCCTTTGAATGTGGAAGGAGAAATGTTTGTCTGTTCTGTCTGTGGGAAAAGATTTCCGACATCAGTGTGACTGGAAAAGCACCGAGACACACAGACCCGAGTGAGAGTGTTCCAGTGCACTGCCTGTGGAAAGAGCTTTAACCAGTTACACAGCCTGAAAAAACATCGCACCATTCACAGCGGGGAGAAACCGTACACGTGTTCTGTGTGTGGACGAGGCTTCAACTGATCATCCAACCTGGAGAGACACAAGGACACCCGCACCATGGAGAAACCGTGGAAATGTGGGGTCTGTGGGAAGAGATTCAGTTCCCCGTCTGAGCTGGAAATTCATTGGCGCAGTCACACTGGGAAGAGACCGTTCACCTGCTCTGAGTGTGGGAAGGGATTCACTCAGTCATCCGACCTGCTGACACACCAGCGAGTTCACACTGGGGAGAGACCATTCACCTGTCCAGTGTGTGGGAAGGGATTCACTCAGTCATCCAACCTGCTGACACACCAGCGAGTTCACACTGGGGAGAAGCTGTTCACTTGCTCCATGTGTGGGAAGGGATTCACTTTGTCATCCGACCTTCTGGCTCACCAGAGAGGTCACACTGGGGAGAGACCATTCACCTGCTCCGTGTGTGGGAAGGGATTCACTCAGTCATCCCACCTGCTGATACACCAGCGAGTTCACACCGGGGAGAGACCGTTCACCTGCTCCGTGTGTGGGAAAGGATTCACTCAGTCATCCCACCTTGTAACTCACCAGCGAGTTCACACTGGGGAGAGGCCGTTCACCTGCTCTGTGTGTGGGAAGGGATTCACTTGTTCATCCCACCTTCTAACTCACCAGCGAGTTCACACTGGGGAGAGACCGTTCACCTGTTCCGAATGTGGGAAGGGATTCACTCGGTCATCCACCCTGCTGAGACACCAGCGAGTTCACAAGTGACTGCAGGGGTTGGATTCTGCTGTTATTGCTGCTGTTAATTACATCCAGGACTGAATCGTGTCCATTCTGACAGTTGGTGTTTGTTTCTGATGATGTTAATAACCCCTGTAACTGGGCTGGAGTTTAATATTTTCATATTTCAAATGACACAGTTTGTCGATATTTGATGTCTCCGAGATAAGAGGAGACTAATTGATGTCCTGTTACCGACTGCTCCATTTTTGGGCCTTTTCTCTTTTCTAACTCGAGATTATCTCAGTTCTCGTACCTTCGGTTACTCTCATGGACAAGTCCCAGCTCCCCATACCTTCCAGAGTGCCTCTCCTAGCCTTGGTATCCAGGGAAGGTCTCGGTAACACACCCGGGATCACTAAACACAAAACCCAGTCTGTTAATCACTTTCAGCTACTAGACTTAGCGTGTGTCCCACAGCATCTCTCTCACCTTCGATGTGTGAATAGAGCATCACGCCTGCAAACCTGCTTTCAATTTCAATTTGAATCCACTCAGCAAGTGTATTTAAAACAATAAGTACAAGTAAACAGATCACATCAAATAATTGGCAAAGGTTTAGAGTCAACAAGATGAACAAGTGAACACATCACGGACCAATACCCCAGCTCTATATTCACAGGAGAAAGTCTGTTATCTAACTCCTCGAGTGGACAGAATCGAGAAAGATCCCAACTCTAAGAACATCTAGAATCTGTTGTAAATATCTTTCAAATCCTGACTGGTCCAATCTGTCGGTTTCCTTTCAATTGAAGTGAATGGAAGATGAGAGGGGTGTTGGCATATGGACCTCGGTTAATTCAGCTTCTGAAAGGTGTTCATGTTTAATTCATTCGATATCGGGGAAAATGTGGTTGGTATCATTAGAGAGAGAGAGAGATTTCACTGAGCAACAGCTGGTGTTTCCAACCAACTGGCCTTGGATATTGTCATCATAGAATGTTTTGATTAGAAATATGATGTTGGGATAAGAAAAGTCTGGAGACTAGTGGTTTGTGCTGCCCCAGGAAGGCCACAGTGTTTTTACCTGCTTCTGACGTTGTTGATGTGTGTTGAAGAAAATGCAGACTTGTGTCTCTGGACTGTGCAGTAGCCAGAGACGACCATATTAGGCAATGCCAGCTCCAGTTTGATAAGAGGTTGATGGCAGAGCAAGAGATCCAGCAGTTTTAAGAATTTATCTCCCGTTATCTGCAGACATCGAATGTCGCAGCGTGCTGACAAAATTGGACTTAAGACTTTAACCTATTGGGTTCAATTATTGGGATCGATTGTTATAGAATTGAATTGTTATAGAATGGAAAAGTAGGGAAGTTATGCTAAACTTGTATCGAACCTTGGTTAGACCACACTTGGAGCACTGCGTACAATTCTGGTCACCATATTATAAAAAGGATATAGAGGCACTGGAGAGGGTGCAGAGAAGATTTACAAGGATGATACCAGAAATGAGAGGGTATACCTGTCAGGAAAGGATGGACAGGCTGGGTCTCTTTTCTCTTGAAAAAGAAGGCTGAGGGGTGACCTAATAGAGGTCTTTAAAATGATGAAAGGTTTTGATAGAGTAGATACAGAGAGAGTGTTTCCACTTGTGGGGAAGAGCATAACTAGAGGCCATCAATATAAGATAGTCACCAAGAAATCCAATAGGGAATTCAGGAGAAACTTCTTTACCCAGAGAGTGGTGAGAATGTGGAACTCGCTACCACAGGGAGTGGTTGAAGCGAATAGTATAGATGCATTTAAGGGGAGGCTAGACAAGCATATGAGGGAGAAGGGAATAGAGGGTTATGCTGATAGAGTTAGATGGGGAAAGACGGGAGGAGGCTCGAGTGGAGCATAAACGCCGGCATGGACTGGTTGGGCCGAATGGCCTGTTTCTGTGCCGTATATCCTGTGTAATCCTGTGTAGTCACAGCAAACAGACAGTTTAACAGACTGCCCATGGTCCACTCTAACCCCCACCTTCTCTCTCTCACTATTCATGGACACTGCTGCAGTAATTGCTCCTCTGACCTTTCCTCTCTTGTCCCTCCTACACCCCTAATACACGGCCCGACACAATCTCCCTCCCCCTACATCCTCACTGTGCTGGAATCCACACCAGTCTCCCCATCTGCTCCTTGTTCTCTCCCTGGATCTGAAAACTACTGAACTCAGTCTTCCCTCCTGAAGTCTACAGGCTCTAAAACTGAAGCTTGGTGTCCCTCAGTCCCTACTCCGCCCCTTCTCTCCTCCTCTTTTCCCCGGGGTGTGTCCACACTCTGGGCCTTGGGCCTTGCCCGGGGATTCTCAGTATGAACAGGTGGGGTGTGTTTTGAGACAGGGTGTCTCCGCTCTCCTCCTCTTTCCCCGGGGTGTGTCCACACTCTGGAACTTGGGCCTTGCCCGGGGATTCTCAGTATGAACAGGTGGGGTGTGTTTTGAGACAGGGTGTCCCCGCTCTCCTCCTCTTTTCCCCGGGGTGTGTCCACACTCTGGGCCTTGGGCCTTGCCCGGGGATTCTCAGTATGAACAGGTGGGGTGTGTTTTGAGACAGGGTGTCCCCGCTCTCCTCCTCTTTTCCCCTTGGTTGTGTCCACACTCTGGGCCTTGGGCCTTGCCCGGGGATTCTCAGTATGAACAGGTGGGGTGTGTTTTGAGACAGGGTGTCCCCGCTCTCCACCTTTAAAGGGACAAGGAGACGACCAGCTGGGCTGAATGGCCCTGCTTTATGACATCACTGCAGTGCCTAGCAACCAACCTCCCTGAGCCCTGCTCATTATGGGCTGGCAGTGTTTGATGGGACAGTGTAGAGAGAGCTTTACTCTGTATCTAACCCGTACTGTACCTGCCCTTGGAGTGATTGACAGGACAGTGTAGATGGAGCTTTACTCTGTATCTTACCCGTGCTGTACCTGCCCTGGGAGTGTTTGATGGGACTGTGTGGAGGGAGCTTTAATCAGTACCTAACCTGTGCTGTACCTACCCTGAGAGTGTTTGATGGGACAGTGTAGAGTGAGCTTTACTCTCTATCTAGCGTGGGCTGTACCTGCCCTGGGAGTGTTTGATTGAATAGTGTAGAGGGAGCTTTACTCGGTATCTAACGCATGCTGTACCTGCCCTGGGAGTGTTTGACAGGACAGTGTAGAAGGAGCTTTACTCTGTATCTAACCCATGCTGTATCTTCCCTTTTGTACTCTACACCCCTATTTATAAAATCTAAGATCCCATGTGCTTTTTAAACACTTGATCAGCTTGTCCCTCCCACTTTTAAAGGTGTGTGTATCTGAACCCCTTGTTGGTTTTAGTGATATTAACAGAACATGGCTAAAGTATATTAACATAAATGTCTGATATAATGGGCATTGTGGGAGAGAGAAGTTTAGTCTGAGTTAGAAACTCAAACAGGAGCTTCACTGCAGACAGGTCGCCACGGCAACACTGATAAGACATTCCATTCCACAAATTCCGCTCGGGTGAAACTCTAATCAGATCAGGGGAAAGAACCGGCTTTGTCTGTTATTAACCACAATATAAGCTTAAACCAGAGTGAGTAATAGAATAGATTAGATTATAATGTGTGATGTTCATACCTATAACTGTGAAACTATAAGAAATAACATCATTAACAGCAGGCAGGGTAGTTTAGGGATAATGAGAACATTACTGAAGAAAAGGGAGCCAGGGAAAGTGTCCTTGTAAACCACAAACCTCTTTACTGTTCTGCTCCTCTACTCCTTTTAAACTTTTACCATTTAGTGTACTTTTCCTACCATTTTCTTCCTCCCAAAATGCATCACCTCATAATTCTTTGCATTAAAGTTCAGCTGACATCTCCCTGCCCCATTTACTAACCTGTGTATTCACACTGAAGTCACTTACAGTCCTCTTCACAGTTGGCCAGGGTCCCTATTTTGGTCTCATCTGGAGATTTTGATCTTGTGCCCCACATACCCAAGCCCAGATCGTTTCTCTATATTGAGAAGAGCAGTGGTCGCAACACTGACCCTGGGGGACACCACTGTGTACATCCCTCCAGTCTGAAGAACATCCATTAACCACTACTCTCTGTTTTCTGCCCTTTACCCAACTTCCTATCCACGCTGCCCCACTCCCTTTAATACCGTCAACCTTCATTTGATCAACAAGCGTCCTGTCCGGCACCTTATCAAACACCTTTTGACAATCCTTCTACACAACATCCACTGCATTTCCTTTCTCACTACACTGTGTTATTTCCTGAAATAATCCCTGCTGTCTGTCCTGAGTGAATCCATTTCACTGCCAAATGTTGCAATCTTTGCTCCACCCCACCGGGTTCCATCTGTGGTGTGGAGCAAACAACAGAAAGTCCACAAAGCGGCCCCGCGGTAAACTCCGGGACAGGGAGGAAGTGAGTCAGGGAGCGTCCGTAAATGGAGACTGGTCAGGGAGCGTCTGTAAATGGAGGAGAAATGGAGACTGGTCAGGGAGCGTCTGTAAATGGAGGAGAAAAAGTGAGTGGTCAGGGAGTGTCTGTAAATGAAGGAGAAGTGGTGAGTGGTCAGGGAGCGTCTGTAAATGGAGGAGAAATGGAGACTGGTCAGGGAGCGTCTGTAAATGGAGGAGAAAAGGTGAGTAGTCAGGGAGCGTCTGTAAATGGAGGAGAAAAGGTGAGTGGTCAGGGAGCGTCTGTAAATGGAGGAGAAAAGGTGAGTGGTCAGGGAGCGTCTGTAAATGGAGGAGAAATGGAGACTGGTCAGGGAGCGTCTGTAAATGGAGGAGAAAAGGTGACTGGTCAGGGAGTGTCTGCAAATGGAGGAGAAAAGGTGACTGGTCAGGGAGCGTCTGTAAATGCAGGAGAAATGGTGACAGGTCAGGGAGCGTCTGTAAATGGAGGAGAAATGGTGAGTGGTCAGGGAGCGTCTGTAAATGAAGGAGAAATGGGGAATGGTCAGGGAGCGTCTATAAATCAAGGGGAAATGGATACTTGTCAGAGAGCGTCTCTAAATGGAGACGAAATGGTGAGTGGTCAGGGAGCGTCTGTAAATGGAGGAGAAAAGGTGAGTGGTCAGGGAGCGTCTGTAAATGGAGGAGAAATGGAGACTGGTCAGGGAGCGTCTGTAAATGGAGGAGAAAAGGTGACTGGTCAGGGAGTGTCTGCAAATGGAGGAGAAAAGGTGACTGGTCAGGGAGCGTCTGTAAATGCAGGAGAAATGGTGACAGGTCAGGGAGCGTCTGTAAATGGAGGAGAAATGGTGAGTGGTCAGGGAGCGTCTGTGAATGAAGCAGAAATGGAGACTGGTCAGGGAGCGTCTGTAAATGGAGGAGAAATGGTGACAGGTCAGGGAGTGTCTATAAATGGAGGAGAAATGGTGAGTGGTCTGATCAAGGATTGAACATGGGACCATCCTAGTCAGTAGTGCAGTGTGTTCTAAAGTGGCGTTGGGGTGGCGGGCGGTGAGGAGGGTTAGAACAGAATATTTTGAAAGAAATGTCACTCCAACATTGCAAAATTCTGAAGTCTCAATATTAACCAAGCAAGTCAAATGGATCGTCAAAAATAGTGAGACATTCTAGAAAGGCTCAAGTCACTGAAACAGACAGGTTTACAATCACTGCACAGTACAGAAGGGAGCGACTGTTCATGGGAGCTCTGTTAGTGAAGTCCTCCGACACTCCAAAGATAAACGGGTCTGTCCCTTTAACTATAAATATGCAGAGAAAGGGGAGTCCCTGTCCCTTTAAATATCTGGCCCATTCCCCCAGACAGTGGGAGGAGGAACAGCGCGTGGTCTCTTTATATCCTGACCCAGCGGCAACCCGCTTTGTGTGTGGGTGGGTGGGTGGGGGGCCTCAGGAAACTGCTTTATGTGCAGACTACTTATGCTGAGACACCAAATCCAGGGACTACTTACACCGAGACACCAAATCCAGGGACTACTTATGCTGAGACACCAAATCCAGGGACTACTTACACTGAGACACCAAATCCAGGGACCACTTACACTGTGACTCCAAATGAAAAAGGCTGCATCTAGTGAAACTGGTGTTGTCAATAGTTGTTTCTATCCCTAACCCCTAATCCAAACCCATTAATAGGAGCTCTGTTAGTCGAGTCCTCCGACACGCCAAGTTAAACTGGTCTGTCTCGCTTTAACTATAAATAGGCAGAGAAAGGGGAGTCCCTGTCCCTTTAAATATCTGGCCCATTCCCCCAGGCAGTGGAAGGAGGAACAGCACGCGGTCTCTTTATATCCTGACCCTATATTGTATAATCTTGTAATCCTATGTAATGTAAGTTACTGAAATAAACAGCTTTCCAATCACTGCACAGTAAAGAAGGGAGCGACTGTTAATGGGAGCTATGTTAGTGAAGTCCGCCGACACTCCAAGATAAATGGGTCTGTCCCTTTAACTATAAATAGACAGAGAAAGGGGAGTCCCTGTCCCTTTAAATATCTGCCCCATTGCCCCAGGCAGTGGGAGGAGGAACAGCGCGCGGTCTCTTTCTATCCTGACCCAGCGGGCCCCGCGGGATGGGTTGCAACATGTAGGAACCTGCTCTGTGTCGGGACCATTTACACTGAGACAACAAATCCAGGGATCATTTACACTGAGTCTATAAATGGGAATCAGAGAGCCTCAGTATGGGGAGTGGTCATGGAGGTGAAACCAGCTCTCGTGAGGGCGGGTAATGGATGAAGATATGACGGTGGAATCAGATGGTTACTGCTGGGGCCTGGTCACAGGTTATTGTCAGAAGCCCTTTCAGGCAGGCCGATGATTGGATGTAACCAGCACAACACCTGGATCCACCTTTTCCTGTCCAAAATCTAATGACCCTGATGTCTTTTTCTGTGGCAAATGTAGAGATGTGAAAGAAGAGAGGAAATCAGGCTTGGGCTAGAAAGAAGGTTCCTTGAATGAACAATTCATGAGGCTGTTTTCTGACTCATCTGCATAAGCTTATAACACCATGAAATGAAAGAGAACATGTCCAGTGACACTGGCATTGTCAATAGTAGTTTCTATCCCTAATCACCGTCTCATAAGCCTAACATCCTAATCACTGTCTCATAAGCCTAACATCCTAACCCGAACCCCTAACACCAACCCCTAAACCCTAACCAAGGATTATTGACAGGCATCAATGGAGGAGCTAAAGACGTGATTAAGGAAGTATTAGAAACAATTATCTCAATTAAAGAAATAGTGCAAGGTATGTTGATAACAAGAGATTAAATCAAAGAGCGCATCAAAATCAGCAATGACAATTACAAAGATCAGAACATTTCAAAGGCGACACATGTGGAGGAGTTTTTACCAAATCGGATCCAAAAAGGGTTAACTGATACAGCAAGTAACAGATTTCAAATCTTATGCAAGATAGTTCTATAAAAGGGTGGTTCAAAGGAACTTCAGATGAGTGTACAGTGAGACACTCCAGTTCAGTCTATGACATCCACAAGCCATGGACTCAAACAGAACCAGCCTGGGGTTTGATGTGGTAGAAGGAAAACTAGGTGAGAAGTGATATAAGTTAGAGTAAGAAAAGGGCCCAAAAAATGGATCATTTGGTAACAGAACATCAATTGGTCTCCTCTTATCATGGATAAATCAAATATTCGACCCACTGTGTTTATACAAAGCTGATTTACTCAATATTTATACAGAATATCAATCTCCAACCCAGGTATAGGGTTATTAAGATGAGCAGAAACACATTCTAACTGCTGGAATGAACATGTTTCAGTGCTCAATGCAATCTCAGAAAATTCTGTTCAATGCACTAATGTGGCCTATCAATGGCGGGGCTTTTACCCAGCATTCCCCGCGGGGGTGAATGTGCCGCATCCTGACTACAGGAGCCCAGTGCGCAGGCGCTGGACCCGCCTGGTTTGGGCATGCGCGGTTCGTGTCATCTCAGATGACGGTGCTTGTGGATGAGCTTCAGCTCAATCGCTGAGAAGCGGCCGGAGGGAGCGGACTAATGGACCGGCCGGTGGGCGGGGAGGCTTAATAAACAACTAGTGCAGGCCGCAACCCCCGAATAATAACCTGAAGGTTCCGCGTTTGCAGCTTCGGGGCTTCTCCCGGTCACAGGTCCAGGATAACGGCCGCCATCTTGATTCAGTGAGTAGCAAAGCGCATGCGCGATCATCTTGGTGAGGAACAAAGAGTGGGCGGGGCTTCAGTGTCTGTTCCCAACCGGGTCCGACTGCCCGGGAGAGTAAATCAATGACTCAGTTTGATTCAGACTCTCCACACTTCGATTTCTCACCATCCCTCCAGAAGGCGCTGGTAAAAGCAGAGCATACGGTTAACATCCCACACAATTATAGCAGAAGAGCCCCAGAGCTGGGCCCCCTTCTACAGTCCCAGGGTTGGAATCCCCATGTACAGTCCCAGGGTTAGAATCCCCATGTACAGTCCCAGGGTTAGAATCCCCATCTACAGTCCCAGGGTTGGAATCCCATGTACAGTCCCAGGGTTAGAATCCCCTTGTACAGTCCCAGGGTTGGAATCCCCATGTACAGTCCCAGGGTTAGAATTCCCATGTACAGTCCCAGGGTTAGAATTCCCATGTACAGTCCCAGGGTTGGGATCCCCATGTACAGTTCCAGGGTTAGAATCCCCATGTACAGTCCCAGGGTTAGAATCCCCATGTACAATCCCAGGGTTGGAATCCCCATGTACAGTCCCAGGGTTGGAATCCCCATGTACAATCCCAGGGTTCGAATCCCCATGTACAATCCCAGGGTTAGAATCCCCATGTGCAATCCCAGGGTTAGAATTCCCATGTACAGTCGCAGGGTTGGGATCCCCATGTACAATCCCAGGGTTGGAATCCCCATGTACAGTCCCAGGGTTGGAATCCCCATGTACAGTCCCAGGGTTGGATTCCTCAGCAACACCAAGTGTGGTTCTCAGGCCCCGAGTCAGAGCCGCCGGGTCCGGGGCAACACCGAGTAGTAACGGCGATATATGTCCAAGTCAGGATAGTGTGTGTATTGGAGGGGAACTGGGAGGTGATGGTGTTCCCATGCACCTGCTGCCCTTGTCCTTCTAGGTGGTGGCGGTCACGTGTTTGGGAGGTGCTGTCAAAGTTCTAGTCGAGTTGCAGATGTATAAAGTCGCTCTCCTTCACTCCTCTCCTTCACTCCTCCCCCTCCCACCTCGCTCTCTCTCCTCCCATAGAGGCCAGAGTCTTGTGTAGGTCCAGACCGGGTGGCGGGTTCCCTTCCCTGAAGGACATGAGTGAACCAGTTGGGTTCTTACGACAATCCGGCAGCTTTCATAGTCACTTTTTTCTAGTGCCGACCCCACAAATTCCCAGATTCATTCAGCTCAATTTCACAACCTGCCTTTGTGTTTTTGTGGGTGTTCTCTCACCCTCCTTTTTTATTGTTTTAAATTCATTTTACAGGGTGTTAGAAGGGGAGGATTTGTAGACAGGAAACTCAAACCAAACATCACTTCAAGATCTGACAGAGTCACTCCATTCATCAGGACCTTTGAACATGGAAGCAGAAAGCACCGTTCAGAGCGGGGAGAAACCGTACACGTGTTCTGTGTGTGGACGAGGCTTCAGCCGATCCTCTGGCCTGTCGAGTCACAAGCGCAGTCACACCGGGGAGAAACCGTGTAAATGTGGGGACTGTGGGAAGCGATTCAACTACCCGTGTGAGCTGGAAACTCATCGACGAGTTCACACCGGGGAGAGGCCATTCACCTGCTCCGAGTGTGGGAAGGGATTCACTAATTCATCCGCCCTGCTGAAACACCAGCGAGTTCACACTGGGGAGAGACCTTTTAAATGCTTGAACTGTAGGAAGTGCTATAAAAGTTCCGGGGAACTGACGCGCCATCAACGTGTTCACACTGACGAGAGACGGTTCAGGTGCTCTCACTGCGGGACTGGGTTCAGCCAATCATCTGACTTCACTGTACACCAGCGAACTCACACTGGGGAGAGGCCGTTCACCTGCTCCGAGTGTGGGAAGGGATTCACTCGGTCATCCCACCTGCTGACACACCAACTTGTTCACACTGATGAGAGACCTTTTAAATGTTCTGACTGTGAGAAGAGATTTAAAAGAAAAACAGATCTGCAGGAACACCAGCGAGTTCACACTGAGGAGAGGCCGTTCACCTGCTCCGAGTGTGGGAAGGGATTCACTCGGTCATCCGACCTGCTGAGACACCAGCGAGTTCACACTGGGGAGAGGCCGTTCACCTGCTCCGTGTGTGGGAAGGGATTCACTCGGTCATCCGACCTGCTGACACACCAGCGAGTTCACAAGTGACTGCAGGGGTTGGATTCTGATGTTATTGCTGCTGTTAATTACATCCTGAACTGAATCGTGTTCACACTGACAGGTGGGGTTTGTTGCTGCTGATGTTAATAACTCCTGTAATTGGGCTGGAGTTTAATATTCTGTATATATGTCAAATAAATCAGCTTTGATTTAAACACATTGTTGTGGATTTTTGTCGTTCCCACCTGAGTGTTTAGCATCACCTGGCTGGAGCTCAGAAAGGACAATCTGGGGGGAGGATCGTACGGCGGGAACAGAACTACAGCCTGGACACAGTCCTTCAGGGCCACACTGAGTGCGTGTTAGACACCAGGATAACTCAAAATACACGACCCGGAACATCCACGGGGTGCGATCCCGACAGTTACTCTGGGATCACTCCCGCTGCGGAACTCCAGCACTGACCCTGCTGAAGGTTGTAGGCTCAGGGAGTGGGGCCTCCAGGAGTGGACTGTGAGAAAGCTGGGTTTCAGTATCCTGACACATATATGGTGAGGAACCAGAGGAATCCTTACTAAGGAGCCGTCTGGGGTTTAACCTGTCAGTGTAGGTCTAGGGGTAAATGATGCCTGACTCCCCGAACTGTCTCACATTGAACCCAGTTCAGATCAAGATGGATTCAGTTTACAGGAGAATAGGGAGAAATATCACCCACAATGGAGGGAGACGAAAGCAGCCATTAGAGAAGCTCAGAGATCTTTGGAAAAGCTGTTGGTGCCCAATTGTGGGAATAATAGCAAAAGCTTTTCCAGCTACGTCAGGAGTCAGTAGACCGTTAAAGATGGTTTCACATCAGTCTACACACCTGTGGGTGATGCTCAGATTCCAGCTGTGGGATGTGCTGTCGACAATAACATCATAAATATTAAAATAGAAAGAGATTGTCATACAATCATCGAATAGTACCACACAGAAGGAAGCTATTCTGCCCATCGAGTCTGTGCCGGCTCTTTTCGAAGAGCAATCCAGTTAGTCCCACTCCCCTGCTCATTCCCCAAACCCCTGCAATGTTTTCTCCTTCAAGTATTTCTCCAATTCCCTTTTGAAGGCTACTATTGAATCTGTATCCACCAGCCTATCAGGCAGTGCATTCCAGATCCTAACCACTCGTTGTGTTAAAAGGTTTTTCCTCGTGTCGCCTCTGGTTCTTTTGCCAATCACCTTCAATCAGTGCCCTCTGGTTATCGACCCTTCTGTCACTGGAAACAGTTTCTCTTTATTTACTCTATCTAAACCCTTCGTGATTTTAAACACCTCTCTCAAATCTCCTCTTGGGCTTCTCTGCTCGAAGGAGAACAACCGCAGGGGAGACAAACTGATTTTCCAAGGTGGGCCTGACCCGATATCCTGGCACTTGGCGAGGGCCGCAGTCAGCAAGAGTTATTAAACTAGAAATAGATGAAGATAATCTATATCGGTATTTACTTCCATTTGAATTTGATTTCCAGCTACTTCTGCTCCCGATCCCTGGCACCTCTGAGCTTGAACCATTGCAGCAACATTTGGAGCAAGTGACTGGGCTGAGGCCTGTCTGGGATAAAAACACGAGGGCCACTTGTCACCACAGAACTTTGACCCCCAACCTCTGACCCTGGAAGTGAATTCCACAGCCTCACAACTCTCTGTGTAAAGAATCATCGAATCCGAGAAATTTACAGCTCAGAAGGAGGCCAATCGGCCCATCGTGTCCGTGCCGGCTGACCGGAAATAAAGGTTCTAAATTGGGGGAAGGCCGATTTTAATATGATAAGGCAGGATCTGGCCAAAGTGGACTGGGATCAGCTGCTTGTAGGAAAATCCACATCAGAGCAGTGGAAGTCTTTCAGAAAGGAAATAGAGAGAGTACAGCGCCAACATGTTCCCGTAAAGGTCAACGGTGGGACCAACAAGCCCAGAAAACCCTGGATGTCAAGGGATATACAAGAATGGATAATTTTGAATATTTTCAATGACTCCGCCTCCACAGCTCTCTGGGGTAGAGAATTCCACAGATTCACGACCCTCAGAGAGAAGAAATTCCTCCTCATCTCCGTTTTAAATGGGTGACCCCTTATTCTGAAACTATGCCCCCTCGTTCTAGATTCCCCCATGAGGGAAAACATCCTCCCCGCATCGACCCTGTCAAGCCCCTTCAGAATCTTGTTTCAATAAGATCACCTCATTCTTCTAAACTCCAATGAGTATCGGCCCAACCTGCTCAACCTTTCCTCATAAGACAACCCCTTCAACTGAAGAATCAACCTCGTGAAGCTTCTCTGAACTGCCTCCAATGCAAGTGTATCCCTCCTTCAATAAGGAGAGTGAAACTGTCCACAGTACTCCAGGTGTGGTCTCACTAACGCCCTGTGCAGTGGTTCCCAGCAGTTACTTTTCTTCAGTGATGTTCTCGATCACAATGTTCTGACGAAAGGTCATCGACCTGAAACGTTAACTCGGTTTCTCTCTTCACAGATGCTGCCTGACCTGCTGAGTATCTCCAGCATTTTCTGTTTTTATTTCTCTATCACTAAACGGCCCCCTGCTGTTAATGATGTCATCTCTTATAGTGTCACAATTCTAGGTATAAACATCACACGTTATAATCTGATCTATTCTATTACTCACTCTGGTTTAAGCTTACATTGTGGTTAGTAACAGACACTCCCTGTTCTTTCCCCTGATCTGATTACAGACTCCAACATGTCGATTCAGTGAATGGAATGTCTTATCAGTGTTGCCATGGCGACCTGTCTGCAGTGAAAGGCCTGTTTGAGTTTCTAACTCAGACTAAACTTCTCTCTCCCATAATACACATTATTTCAGACATTTAATTCAATGTATTTTAGCCATGTTATGTTAATATCTTTAAAACCTACAGGGAGATCAGATACACAAATCTTTAAAAGTTGGAGGACAAGTTTATAAAGTGGTTTAAAAATGTTACCCGAGGTTTTTTATAAATGGGGCGTAGAAAACAAAACCATCGGTTCGGCTGCAGTTAGAACAAGTTTTGGGCATCTTCCACTAGGAAGGATGTCGGGGCCACAGAGAGGCTGCAGAATCAATTCACTGAGGTTATACCACGGATGAGAGGCTTTAGTTATCAGAGAATCAGAGAATGAAACAGCACAAAAGGTGGACATTCGGCCCATCATGCTTGTGCCAGCTCTTTGGGAGAGCGATCCAATTAGTCCCACTCCCCTGCTCTTTCCTCATATCCCGGTAAATGTTTTCCCTTCAAATATTTATCCAATTCCCTTTTGGAAGTTACTCTTGAATCTGCTTCCTCCACCCTTTCAGGCAGTGCATTTCAGATCATCATAACTCGCTGGGTAAAGAAATGTTTCCTCATGATGACCTGTCTGCAGTGAAGCGCCTGTTTGAGTTTCGAACAGAGGCGAACTTCTCTTTCCCAGGAGGAGAGACGAGAGAAACTGGGGCACTTCTCACTGGAACAAAGCAGGGTAAGAGATGTGAGCGAGGTGTTTAAACTGGTTCAAGGACACCGACCAAAATATCAGAGACACTCCCTGTCCTTCAGGACCAGTGTCCAGGGGAGGAGTCTACTCATTCCCGGGGGAAGATCGGACAAAGTGCTTCGAGTGGTGGGTCCAGCAGTGAAACTGAAACCAGACCAAAGGGAACAAATGAAGATCCAATCCAAGGGAACAAGCACCGGGACAATGGGGAGAAACCACAACCGGCCCAAAGTTATTCAGTGAGCGAGCATCGCCTGCTTATTGTGAGAGAGCTCCACACTTCCACCATCCTTTGTGTGGAGAAGAGTTTCCAGCTTCTCTCCTGAAGGGCCTGGCTCGGATTTTAAGGTTCTGTCCCCTGGTCCCAGACTCCCCACCAGTGGAAAGAGTTTCTCTCTATCTACCATCGCAATTGTTCCAAAATCCTCAAAACCTCAATCAAATCAGCCTCAACTTTCTATAATCCATGGAATACAAGCTTCATTTCTGTAAACTCTCAATAGTTTAACCCTTGGAGCCCTGGCAACATGCTGGTGAATCTGCACTGCACTCCTTCCAAGGCCAATCTATTCTTTCTAAGGTGCAGGGCCCAGAACGGTCCACAGTGCCCCAGATGTGGTCTAACCAGGGCTTTGTACAGCTGGAGCAAAACTTCCTCCCCTCTATATTCTAGACCTCTAGTCATAACAATTAACATTTCATTAGTCTTTTAGTTTATATTTATTTTAAAGACTCCCAGGGCAGGTACAGCATGGGTTAGATACAGAGTAAAGCTCCCTCTACACTGTCCCATCAAACACTCCCAGGGCAGGTACAGCACGGGTTAGATACAGAGTAAAGCTCCCTCTACACTGTCCCATCAAACACTCCCAGGGCAGGTACAGCACGGGTTAGATACAGAGTAAAGCTCCCTCTACACTGTCCCATCAAACAATCCCAGGGCAGGCACAGCACGGGTTAGATACACAGTAAAACTCCCTCTACATTGTCCCATCAGACACTCCCAGGGCAGGTACAGTATGGTTTAGATACAGAGTAAAGCTCCCTCGACATTGTCCCATCAAACACTCCCAGGGAAGGTACAGTACGGGTTAGATACAGAGTAAAGCTGCCTCTGCAATGTCCCATCAAACACTCCCAGGGCAGGTACAGCACGGGTTAGATACAGAGTAAAGCTCCCTCTACACTGTCCCATCAAACACTCCCCGGGCAGGTACAGCACGGGTTAGATACAGAGTAAAGCTCCCTCTGCACTGTCCCATCAAACACTCCCAGGGCAGGGACAGCACGGGTTAGATACAGAGTAAAGCTCCCTTTACACTATCCCATCAAACACTCCCAGGGTAAGTACAGCACGGGTTAGATACAGAGTCAAGCTCCCTCTACACTGTCCCATCAAACACTCCCAGGGCAGGTACAGCACGGGTTAGATACAGAGTAAAGCTCCCTCTACACTGTCCCATCAAACACTCCCCGGGCAGGTACAGCACGGGTTAGATACAGAGTAAAGCTCCCTCTGTACTGTCCCATCAAACACTCCCAGGGAAGGTACAGTATGGGTTAGATACAGAGTAAAGCTCCCTCTGTACTGTCCCATCAAACACTCCCAGGGAAGGTACAGTATGGGTTAGATACAGAGGAAAGCTCCCTCTGCAATGTCCCATCAAACACTCCCAGGGGAGGTACAGCACGGGTTAGATGCAGAGTAAAGCTCCCTCCACACTGTCCCATCAAACACTCCCAGGGCAGGTACAGCACGGGTTAGATACAGAGTAAAGCTCCCTCTACTCTGTCCCATCAAACACTCACAGGGCAGGTACAGCACAGGTTACAGACAGAGTAAAGCTCCTTTGCACTATCCCATCAAACACTCCCAGGGCAGGTACAGCACAGGTTAGATACAGAGTAAAGCTCCCTCTACACTGTCCCATCAAACACTCCCAGGGCAGGTACAGCACGGGTTAGATACAGAGTAAAGCTCCCTCTACACTGTCCCATCAAACACTCCCCGGGCAGGTACAGCACGGGTTAGATACAGAGTAAAGCTCCCTCTGTACTGTCCCATCAAACACTCCCAGGGAAGGTACAGTACGGGTTAGATACAGAGTAAAGCTCCCTCTGCAATGTCCCATCAAACACTCCCAGGGGAGGTACAGCACGGGTTAGATGCAGAGTAAAGCTCCCTCCACACTGTCCCATCAAACACTCCCAGGGCAGGTACAGCACGGGTTAGTTACAGAGTAAAGCTCCCTCTACTCTGTCCCATCAAACACTCACAGGGCAGGTACAGCACAGGTTACAGACAGAGTAAAGCTCCCTCTGTATTGTCCCATCAAACACTCCCAGGGCAGGTACAGCATGGTTTAGATACAGAGTAAAGCTCCCTCTACACTGTCCCATCAAACACTCCCAGGGAAGGTACAGTACGGGTTAGATACAGCGTAAAGCTCCCTCTGCAATGTCCCATCAAACACTCCCAGGGCAGGTACAGCACGGGTTAGATACAGAGTAAAGCTCCCTCTACACTGTCCCATCAAACACTCCCCGGGCAGGTACAGCACGGGTTAGATACAGAGTAAAGCTCCCTCCATACTGTCCCATCAAACACTCCCAGGGCAGGTACAGCACGGGTTACATACAGAGTAAAGTTCCCTCAACACTGTCCCATCAAACTCTCCCAGGGCAGGTACAGCACGGGTTAGATACAGAGTAAAGCTCCCTCTGCACTGTCCCATCAAACACTCCCAGGGCAGGTACAGCACGGGTTAGATACAGAGTAAAGCTCCCTTTACACTATCCCATCAAACACTCCCAGGGTAAGTACAGCACGGGTTAGATACAGAGTAAAGCTCCCTCAACACTGTCCCATCAAACACTCCAAGGGCAGGAATAGCACGGGTTAGATACAGAGTAAAGCTCCCTCTACATTGTCCCATCAAACACTCCCAAGGCAGGTACAGCACAGGTTAGCTCGAGTAAAGCTCCCTCTACACTATCCCATCAAGCACTCCCAGGGCAGGTACAGCACGGGTTAGATACAGAGTCAAGCTCCCTCTACACTGTCCCATCAAACACTCCCAGGGCAGGTACAGCACGGGTTAGATACAGAGTAAAGCTCCCTCTACACTGTCCCATCAAACACTCCCCGGGCAGGTACAGCACGGGTTAGATACAGAGTAAAGCTCCCTCTGTACTGTCCCATCAAACACTCCCAGGGCAGGTACAGCATGGTTTAGATACAGAGTAAAGCTCCCTCTACACTGTCCCATCAAACACTCCCAGGGAAGGTACAGTACGGGTTAGATACAGAGTAAAGCTCCCTCTGCAATGTCCCATCAAACACTCCCAGGGCAGGTACAGCACGGGTTAGATACAGAGTAAAGCTCCCTCTACACTGTCCCATCAAACACTCCACGGGCAGGTACAGCACGGGTTAGATACAGAGTAAAGCTCCCTCTATACTGTCCCATCAAACACTCCCAGGGCAGGTACAGCACGGGTTACATACAGAGTAAAGTTCCCACAACACTGTCCCATCAAACTCACCCAGGGCAGGTACAGCACGGGTTAGATACAGAGTAAAGCTCCCTTTACACAATCCCATCAAACACTCCCAGGGCAGGTACAGCACGGGTTAGATACAGTGTAAAACTCCCTCTACCTTGTCCCACCAAACACTCCCAGGATAGGTACCGCACGGGATAGATACAGAGTAATGCTCCCTCTGCACTGGCCCATCAAACACTCCCAGGGCAGGTACAGCACGGGTTAGATACAGAGTAAAGCTCACTTTACACTATCCCATCAAACACTCCCAGGGTAAGTACAGCACGGGTTAGATACAGAGTAAAGCTCCCTCAACACTGTCCCATCAAACACTCCAAGGGCAGGAATAGCACGGGTTAGATACAGAGTAAAGCTCCCTCTACATTGTCCCATCAAACACTCCCAAGGCAGGTACAGCACAGGTTAGCTCGAGTAAAGCTCCCTCTACACTGTCCCATCAAACACTCCCAGTGCAGGTACAGCACTGGTTAGATACAGAGTAAAGCTCCCTCTACACTGTCCCATCAAACACTCCCAGGGCAGGTACAGCACGGGTTAGATACAGAGTAAAGCTCCCTCTGTACTGTCCCATCAAACACTCCCAGGGCAGGTACAGCATGGTTTAGATACAGAGTAAAGCTCCCTCTACACTGTCCCATCAAACACTCCCAGGGAAGGTACAGTACGGGTTAGATACAGAGTAAAGCTCCCTCTGCAATGTCCCATCAAACACTCCCAGGGCAGGTACAGCACGGGTTAGATACAGAGTAAAGCTCCCTCTACACTGTCCCATCAAACACTCCACGGGCAGGTACAGCACGGGTTAGATACAGAGTAAAGCTCCCTCTATACTGTCCCATCAAACACTCCCAGGGCAGGTACAGCACGGGTTACATACAGAGTAAAGTTCCCTCAACACTGTCCCATCAAACTCACCCAGGGTAGGTACAGCACGGGTTAGATACAGAGTAAAGCTCCCTTTACACAATCCCATCAAACACTCCCAGGGCAGGTACAGCACGGGTTAGATACAGAGTAAAACTCCCTCTACCTTGTCCCACCAAACACTCCCAGGATAGGTACCGCACGGGATAGATACAGAGTAATGCTCCCTCTGCACTGGCCCATCAAACACTCCCAGGGCAGGTACAGCACGGGTTAGATACAGAGTAAAGCTCACTTTACACTATCCCATCAAACACTCCCAGGGTAAGTACAGCACGGGTTAGATACAGAGTAAAGCTCCCTCAACACTGTCCCATTAAACACTCCAAGGGCAGGAATAGCACGGGTTAGATACAGAGTAAAGCTCCCTCTACATTGTCCCATCAAACACTCCCAAGGCAGGTACAGCACAGGTTAGCTCGAGTAAAGCCCCCTCTACACTGTCCCATCAAACACTCCCAGTGCAGGTACAGCATGGTTTAGATACAGAGTAAAGCTCCCTCTACACTGTCCCATCAAACACTCCCAGGGAAGGTACAGTACGGGTTAGATACAGAGTAAAGCTCCCTCTACACTGTCCCATCAAACACTCCCCGGGCAGGTACAGCACGGGTTAGATACAGAGTAAAGCTCCCACTACACATAAGAACATAAGAACGTAAGAAATAGGAGCAGGAGTAGGCCAATTGGCCCCTCGAGCCTGCTCCGCCATTCAATAAGATCATGGCTGATCTGATCCTAACCGCCAATCTACTATCACAGAACCATCTCCTGAACCTAACAGAATTGGACACACGAAATAGGAGCAGGATCAGGCTACACGGCCCCTGGGCCCGCTCCACTACCCACAGGGCCATGACCGATCCGAACCTAGACTCATGTCCAAATTCCTGCCTGCTCCCCGTAACCCTTAATTCCCTTTACTTCTAGGAAACTGTCTATTTCTGTTTTAAATTTATGTAATGATGTAGCTTCTACAGCTTTTTGGGGCAGCATATTCCATGGACCTACCACCCTCTGAGTGAAATATTTCCTTCTCATCTCAGTTTTGAAAGAGCAGCCCCTTATTCTAAGACTATGCCCCCTAGTTCTAGTTTCACCCATCATCGGGAACATCCTCCCCGCATCCACCCGATCCAACCCCTTCACAATCTTATATGTTTCAATAAGATCGCCTCTCATTCTTCTGAACTCCAATGAGTAGAGTCCCAATCTACCCAACCTCTCCTCATATGTCCATCCCCTCATCCCCGGGATTAACCGAGTGAACCTTCTTTGTACTGACTCGAGAGCAAGTATGTCTTTTCTTAAGTATGGACACCAAAATTGTATGCAGTATTCCAGGTGCGGTCTCACCAATACCTTGTACAACTGAAGCAATACCTCCCTATTTTTATATTCTATCCCCTTAGCAATGAAAGCCAACATTCCATTGGCCTTCTTAATCACTTGCTGCACCTGCATACTAGCCTTTTGAGTTTCGTGCACCAGGACCCCCAGATCCCTTTGTACTTCAGTACTTTCCAGTTTCTTGCCATTTAGATAATAACTTGCTCTACTATTTTTCCTGCCAAAGTGCATCACCTCACACTTTCCAGTATTGTATTCCATCTGCCAAATCTCTGCCCACTTACTTAGCCTGTCTATGTCCCCTTGCAGATTTTTTATGTCCTCCTCACTCACTACTTTCCCTCCCATCTTAGTATCATCTGCAAACTTTGATATGTTACACTCGGTCCCCTCCTCCAAATCGTTAATATAGATTGTAAAGAGTTGGGGACCCAGCACTGACCCCTGCGGAACACCACTAGTTACTGATTGCCAGTCTGAGAATGAACCATTTATCCCAACTCTCTGCCTTCTGTTAGATAGCCAATCCTCTATCCATGCCAGAATATTACCCCCAATCCCGTGATTTTTTATCTTAAGCAATAATCTTTTGTGTGGCACCTTGTCAAATGCCTTTTGGAAGTCTAAATACACCACATCCACTGGTTCCCCTTTATCCACCCTGTGTGTTACTTCCTCAAAGAACTCCAGCAAATTTGTCAAACATGACTTCCCCTTCATAAAACCATGCTGACTTTGTCCTATTAAATTATGATTATCCAAATGTCCCGTTACTGTCTCCTTAATAATGGACTCCAAAATTTTACCTACCACAGATGTTAGGCTAACCGGTCTATAGTTTCCAGCCTTCTGTCTACTGCCCTTTTTAAATAAGGGTGTTACATTAGCAGTTTTCCAGTCTGCCGGGATCTTTGCTGAGTCCAGGGAGTTTTGGAAAATTATTACCAATGCATCCACAATCCCTACCGCCACTTCCCTCAAGACCCTAGGATGTAAGCCATCAGGTCCAGGTGATTTATCTGCCTTGAGTCCCATTATTTTACCGAGTACCACTTCCTTAGTGATTTTGATCGTGTTTAGCTCCTCCCCCCCATAGCCCCCTGTTTGTCCAGTGTTGGGATATTCTTAGTGTCCTCTACTGTAAAGACTGATACAAAATATTCATTCAGTGTATTTGCCATCTCCATATTTCCCACCATTAATTTCCCGGTCTCATCCTCTAAGGGACCAACATTTACTTTAGCCACCCTTTTTCTTTTTATATAACTATAAAAACTCTTACTATCTGTTTTTATATTTTTTGCTAATTTACTTTCATAATCTATCTTCCCTTTCTTAATCAATCTTTTTGTTATTTTTTGCTGTCTTTTAAAGTTTTCCCAATCCTCTATCCTCCCACTAGATTTTGCTACCTTATAAGCCCTTGTTTTTAGTCGAATATTATCCTTAATTTCTTTACTTAGCCATGGATGACTGTCTTTTCTTTTACACCCTTTTCTTCTCAGTGGAATATATATTTTTTGGAAGTTGTAAAATAACTCCTTAAATGTACACCACTGATCATGTATCGTCTTACCCTTTAATCTATTTTCCCAATCCACTCTACTCAATTCTGCTCGCATACCTTCATAGTCTCCTTTATTCAAGCTTAGCACGCTTGTTTGAGATCCAACCTTCTCACCCTCTAATTGAATATGGAATTCAACCATGTTATGGTCACTCATTCCAAGGGGATCCTTTACTAAGACATTTTTAATTAATCCTGTCTCGTTACACAGGACCAGATCTAAGGTTGCTTGCCCCCTGGTCGGTTCAGTTACATACTGCTCAAGAAACCCATCCCTAATACACTCAATGAACTCATCTTCAAGGCAGCCCTGCCCAATTTGATTTGTCCAATTAATATGATAGTTAAAATCCCCCATAATTAAAAATGTTCCCTTATTACAAGCCTCAACTATTTCCTGATTGATACTCCGTCCAACAGAGTTGCAACTGTTCGGAGGCCTATAGACTACGCCCACTAATGTTTTTTTCCCCTTATTATTCCTTATCTCCACCCAAACTGTTTCATTATCCTGATCTTTTGACCCAATATCATTTCTCTGTATTACAGTGATTCCTTCCTTTATTAACATAGCCACCCCACCTCCCCTTCCTTTCTGCCTGTCCTTCCTGATCGTTAAATAACCTGGTATGTTTAATTCCCAGGCATTGTCACCCTGCAGCCATGTTTCTGTAATGGCCACAAGATCATACCCATATGTAGTTATTTGTGCCATTAACTCGTCTATTTTGTTACGAATGCTACGTGCATTCAGATAGAGAACTTTCAAATATGTTTTGTGACACTTAGTTCCTGCTTTTGCCCTTTTTATTACTTTACCTTTTACTCCATACCTTCTGCCCCTTCCTGACACACTCTGGTTTTTAATTTCCCCACTGTTACCTAAGTCTATGACCTTCTCTGTTGTCATTTTTATTATTTGCTCTCTAGGAACCTCCCCCCCGCTAGTTAGTTTAAAGCCCTCTCTACAGCCCTAGTTATATGATCCGCCAGGACTCTAGTCCCAGCACTGGCCAAGTGAAGCCTGTCCCAACGGAACAGCTCCCTCCTGCCCCAGTACTGGTGCCAGTGTCCCAGGAAGCAAAACCCATTTCTCCCACACCAGTCTTTGAGCCACTCATTTAACTCTCTAATTTTATTTGTCCTAGCCAAATTCGCTCGTGGCTCAGGTAACAATCCAGAGATTAATACCCTTGAGGTTCTGTTTTTTAATTTGACCCCTAGCTGCTCATACTCCTTTAACAGAACCTGCTTCCTTGTCCTATCTACGTCGTTTGTACCAACATGGACCACGACAACTGGATCCACCCCCTCCCACTGCAAGTTTCTTTCCAGCCCAGAGGAGATGTCCTTAACCCTGGCACCGGGCAGGCAACACAGCCTACGGGACTCTTGCTCTCGGCTGCAGAGAACTCTATCTATCCCCCGAATAATACTATCCCCTACCACTACAACATTTCTATTTACTCCCCCCTCTTGAATGGCCCCCCGTTCCACGGTGCTGTGGCCAGGTTGCTCATCCTCCCTGCAGTCCCTGCTCCTGTCCCCACAGGGAGTAAGAACCTCGAACCTGTTGGACAAGAGCAAGGGCTGCGGCTCCTCCAACACTACCTCCTGGATCCCCGTACCTGCCTCACTCGTAGTCACACCGTCCTGTCCCTGACCATGGGCTACATCTGAATTAATTAACTTCATAGGTGTGACCACCTCCTGAAACACAAAGTCCAGGTACTTCTCCCCCACCCTGATGTGTCGCAGTGTCTGAAGCTCAGACTCCAGCTCATCAACACGGAGCTGGAGTTCCTGTAGCAGCAGACACTTGTCACAGATGTAATCACCGTGAGCCTCAATGGGGTCCACCGGCTCCCACATCTCGCAACAGTAACACATAACCTGCTCCATTCTATGTAATTAATTTTAAAAAAAATTGTTAGTTATGGACACTCTGCCCGATTATAGATGCTAGTATCCCCTCTAATTAATTGGATTTAAATTAAATCAATCCCTCTAAATTACACCAGTTAAATGGTTTACCAACAGTCACTCTGCACCAGAAAGGCCTTATTAACTATAACCCACAGAGTTTAAGTTTAAAAAGAGAGGAATACTCACCAACCAATTACTTACCTGCTTTCTGGTGACGTCACACCTCGATTATTTTTACCTCTCTCCCGCCCTCTGAGTTCGGAGACTGGTCCCACCTTACCTGGTCTCTGGAGCCTTTTAAACCCTTTGCCGCCGCCTCGCCTCACACAGGTCCGCCGCCACACCAGGAACCTGACAAAGATGGAAAAAGGAAGGAACACCTCCCTCCCCGAACTCCCTCACTCACTGTCCCATCAAACTCTCCCAGGGCAGGTACCGCACGGGTTAGATACAGAGTAAAGCTCGCTCTACACTGTCCCATCAAACACTCCCAGGGCAGGTACAGCACGGGTTAGATACAGAGTAAAGCTCCCTCTACACTGTCCCATCAAACACTCCCAGGGCAGGTACAGCACGGGTTAGATACAGAGTAAAGCTCCCTCTACTCTGTCCCATCAAACACTCACAGGGCAGGTACAGCACAGGTTACAGACAGAGTAAAGCTCCTTTACACTATCCCATCAAACACTCCCAGGGCAGGTACAGCACAGGTTAGATACAGAGTAAAGCTCCCTCTATACTGTCCCATCAAACACTCCTAGGGCAGGCACAGCACGGGTTAGATACAGAGTAAAACTCCCTCTACCTTGTCCCACCAAACACTCCCAGGGTAAGTACAGCACGGGTTAGATACAGAGTAAAGCTCCCTCAACACTGTCCCATCAAACACTCCCAAGGCAGGTACAGCACAGGTTAGATAGAGTAAAGCTCCCTCTACATTGTCCCACCAAACACTCCCAGGATAGGTACCGCACGGGTTAGATACAGAGTAAAGCTCCCTCTGCATTGTCCCATCAAACACTCCCAAGGCAGGTACAGCACAGGTTAGCTAGAGTAAAGCTCCCTCTACACTGTCCCATCAAACACTCCCAGTGCATGTACAGCACAGGTTAAATACAGAGTAAAGCTCCCTCTGCACTGTCCCATCAAGCACTCCCAGGGCAGGTACAGCACGGGTTAGATACAGAGTAAAGCTCCCACGACACTGTCCCATCATACACTCCCAGGGCAGGTACAGCACGGGTTATATACAGAGTAAAACTCCATCGACATTGTCCCACCAAACACTCCCAGGGCATGTACAGCACAGGTTTGATACAGAGTAAAGCTCCCTCTACTGTGTCCCATCAAACACTCACAGGGCAGGTACAGCACAGGTTACAGACAGAGTAAAGCTCTTTTACACTATCCCATCAAACACTCCCAGGGCAGGTACAGCACGGGTTAGATACAGAGTAAAGCTCCCTCTATACTGTCCCATCAAACACTCCCAGGGCAGGCACAGCACGGGTTAGATGCAGAGTAAAACTCCCTCTACATTGTCCCACCAAACACTCTCAGGGTAGGTACAGCACGGGATAGATACAGAGTAAAGCTCGCTCGAGACTGTCCCATCAAACACTCCCGGGGCAGGTACAGCACGGGATAGATACAGAGTAAAGCTCCCTCGACACTGTCCGATCAAACACTCCCAGGGCAGGTACAGCACGGGTTAGATACAGAGTAAAGCTCCCTCTATACTGTCCCATCAAACACTCCCGAGCAGGTACAGCACAGGTCAGATACAGAGTAAAACTCCATCGACACGATCCCATCAAACACTCCCAGGGGTGTACAGCACGGATTAGATACAGATTAAAGCTCCCTCGACACTGTCCCATCAAACACTCCTAGGGCAGGTACAGCACGGGTTAGATACAGAGTAAAGCTCCCACTACACTGTCCCATCAAACTCTCCCAGGGCAGGTACAGCACAGGTTTGATACAGAGTAAAGCTCCCTCTACTCTGTCCCATCAAACACTCACAGGGCAGGTACAGCACAGGTTACAGACAGAGTAAAGCTCCTTTACACTATCCCATCAAATACTCCCAGGGCAGGTACAGCACGGGTTAGATACAGAGTAAAGCTCCCTCTATACTGTCCCATCAAACACTCCCAGGGCAGGCACAGCACGGGTTAGATGCAGAGTAAAACTCCCTCTACATTGTCCCAACAAACACTCCCAGGGTAGGTACAGCACGGGATAGATACAGAGTAAAGCTCGCTCGAGACTGTCCCATCAAACACTCCCCGGGCAGGTACAGCACGGGATAGATACAGAGTAAAGCTCCCTCGACACTGTCCCATCAAACACTCCCGAGCAGGTACAGCACAGGTCAGATACAGAGTAAAACTCCATCGACACGATCCCATCAAACACTCCCAGGGCTGGTGCAGCACGGATTAGATACAGATTAAAGCTCCCACTACACTGTCCCATCTAAAACTCCCAGTGCAGATACAGCACGGGTTAGATACAGAGTAAAGCTCCCTCTACACTGTCCCATCAAACACTCCCAGGGCAGGTACAGCACGGGTTAGATACAGAGTAAAGCTCCCTCTACACTGTCCCATCAAACACTCCCAGGGCAGGTACAGCACGGGTTAGATACAGAGTAAAGCTCCCTCTACACTGTCCCATCAAACTCTCCCAGGGCAGGTACAGTACGGGTTAGATACAGAGTAAAGCTCCCTCTACACTGTCCCATCAAACACTCCCAGGGAATGTACAGCGCACTTACATACAGAGTAAAGCTACCTTTACACTATCACTACTCGGGCAGGTACAGCATGGTTTAGATACAGAATAAAGCTCTCTCTACATTGTCCCACCAAACACACCCAGGGCAGGTACAGCACGGGTTAGATACAGAGTAAAGCTCCCTCTGCAATGTCCCATCAAACACTCCCAGGGCAGGTACAGCATTGGTTAGATACAGAGTAAAGCTCCCACTACACTATCCCATCAAACACTCCCAGGGCAGGTACAGCACGGGTTAGATACAGAGTAAAGCTCGCTCGAGACTGTCCCATCAAACACTCCCCGGGCAGGTACAGCACGGGATAGATACAGAGTAAAGCTCCCTCGACACTGTCCGATCAAACACTCCCAGGGCAGGTACAGCAGGGGTTAGTTACAGAGTAAAGCTCCCTCTATACTGTCCCATCAAACACTCCCGAGCAGGTACAGCACAGGTCAGATACAGAGTAAAACTCCATCGACACGATCCCATCAAACACTCCCAGGGCTGGTGCAGCACGGATTAGATACAGATTAAAGCTCCCACTACACTGTCCCATCAAAAACTCCCAGGGCAGGTACAGCAGGGGTTAGTTACAGAGTAAAGCTCCCTCTACACTGTCCCATCAAACACTCCCAGGGCAGGTGCAGCACGGGTTAGATTCAGAGTAAAGATCCCTCTGCACTGTCACATCAAACACTCCCAGGGCAGGTACAGCACAGGTTACATGCAGAGTAAAGCTCCCTTTACACTATCCCATCAAACACTCCCAGGGCAGGTACAGCACGGGTTAGATACAGAGTAAAGCTCCCTCTACACTGTCCCATCAAACACTCCCAGGGCAGGTACAGCACGGGTTAGATACAGAGTAAAGCTCCCTCTACACTGTCCCATCAAACTCTCCCAGGGCAGGTACAGTACGGGTTAGATACAGAGTAAAGCTCCCTCTACACTGTCCCATCAAACACTCCCAGGGAAGGTACCGCACGGGTTAAATACAGAGTAAAGCTCCCTCTACACTATCCCATCAAACACTCCCAGAGCAGGTACAGCACCGGTTAGATACAGAGTATAGCTCCCTCTGCACTGTCCCATCAAACACTCCCACGGCAGGTACAGCACGGGTTAGATACAGAGTAAAGCTCCCTCTACTCTGTCCCATCAAACACTCACAGGGCAGGTACAGCACAGGTTACATACAGAGTAAAGCCTCCCTCTACACTGTCCCATCAAACACTCCCAGGGCAGGTACACGGACATGTTACCAATACCTTCGCTCGATACCAAGGCTAGGAGAGGCACTCCGGAAGGTTTGGGGAGCTGGGGCTTGAGCACGAGAGTAACTAAAGGTATGAGAACTGAAATAATCTTTAGTTAGAAAAGAGAAAAGGCCCAAAAATGGGGCAGTCATTAACAGGACGTCAATTAGTCTCCTCTTATCTTGGAGAACTCAAGGATTCGACCCACGGTGTGTTAGAAACAAAGTTAATCTATTTGACAGATATCAAAATATTAAACTCCAGCCCAGTTAGAGGGGTTATTAACATCAGCAGAAACAAACTCCAACTGTCAGAATGAACATGGTTCAGTCCTGGATGAGATTAACAGCCGGAAAATCAGCAGAATCTAAGCCCTGCAGTCACTTGTGAACTCGCTGGTGTGTCAGCAGGGTGGATGACTGAACGAATTCCTTCCCACATACGGAACAGGTGAACGGCCTCACCCCAGTGTGAACTCGCTCGTGTGTCAGCAGGTAGGATGACCGAGCGAATCTGTTCCCACACACAGAGCAGGTGAACAGTCTCTCCCCAGTGTGACTGCGTTGATGAGCTTCCAGCTGGGACGGGTAATTGAATCCCTGCCCACAGTCCCCACATTTCCACGGTTTCTCCGTGGTGCGGGTGTCCTTGTGTCTCTTCATGTTGGATGATCAGTTGAAGCCTCGTCACACACAGAACACGTGTCCGGTTTCTCCCCGCTGTGAACGGTGCGATGTTTTTTCAGACTGTGTAACTGGTTAAAGCTCTTTCCACAGTCAGTGCACTGGAACACTCTCACTCGGGTGTGTGTGTCTCGGTGCTTTTCCAGTCACACTGATTTTTGAAATCTTTTCCCACAGACAAAACAGACAAACATTTCTCCTTCCACATTCAAAGGCCGATGATATTGATGTCCTGATGAATGGAGTGACTGTCAGATCTTAAAATGATGTTTGGTTTGAGTTTCCGGTCTGTAAATCCTCCCCTTCTCACAGCCTGTAAAAGGAGTTTCCAAAAGACATCACTGAGTAGAGGATAGAAATTCAGAACAGACAATTCTAGTTTCTATGGAACATTCTTTCCTCTCTTGTTCCCCCAAAGCTGTAAATCTCTGTCTCACACACTCTCCCTCCTCCCTGTGCTGAAATCCAATCCCATCGCACCATCTCCAACACACTGAAGGTGCTGACTCTGACTGGGTTCAGTTCTACACTCACTGGTTCCCCTCCCTCTCCTCCCCTGAAGGTGCTGACTCTGGCTGGGTTCAGTTCTTCACTCACTAGTTCCTCTCTCTCTCCTCCCCTGAAGGTGCTGACTCTGGCTAGGTTCAGTTCTACACTCACTGGTTCCCCTCCCTCTCCTCCCCTGAAGGTGCTGACTCTGGCTGGGTTCAGTTCCACACTCACTGAGATCCTGAAGTGTCGCCCACTAGTGGTTCCTTTACAATGATGGCCGCGCATGCGCTCTACTACTCGATGAAGTTCGATGGCGACTCACAAACTCGCAGCCATCCTTTACAAAGATGGCCACCGTTAACCCGGGCCTATTGCCGGGAAAAAGCCTCCGAGCTGCAAACGCGGAACCTGTAGGTTCTCTTTCGGGGCTTGCGGCCGACACCAGGTGTTTATGAAGCCCACCCGCCGGGTGCATTACCTCTCTGCGCCCAGCTGATTCGTAATCGGCGCAAAAATCGCGTCTCCCGCCTTTCTCCGCTTCCAGGTCCCGCACAGCCCGTCTCACAGTGACACTGCGCATGCTCGAGCTACGGGCAGGCACTGCGCCTGCGCACTGGGCTCCTCCAGTGTGAACAAATATTTTTATTCAAAAATAATACCTGTACAACTCATCAATTACATAGTAAATCCATCACATAGTAAATCCATTACATTCATCCATCACAGTAAAAAATAAAGCCTTAAAAACAGCCTTATAGTTAATATAAATGCAATGATTAATTTTACAAAAAATCAATAATCTTTACAGTACAAATACCTTTAAACAATACCACACAACTTTTAGATTTAAAATAATAAATCTCAAAAGCTAACTCCACATAAAACATAAACCATTTCAACACCAGTGTACAAACACATAGCATCATCATAATCCAATTAAATGCTACAGATAACATTTATTCCAATAAACCAAGAAAAAAACCCGTTTTACGCCAGTCCTACTGGCATTGTTCGTTCGATCATTCGATCATTCATTCAATTGTTCGTTCTTTCATTCAAGCGTTCGTTCGTTCGATCGAGCATAAGTTCCAATATGTATGTATGAATGCGTGCGTATCATTTGTCTAAGTGCGCGCCTGCGTGCGTTCGCTCGATTGTCGTTCGTTTGATCGTTCGCCACGCGATCATTCGTTCACTCGAGTGTAAGTTCCAATGTGCATGCTTGCGTTCGCTTGAATCGTTCGTTCGACCACTACCCCATGAGGTCGTTCGTTTGATTGAGTGTAAGTTCCAATATGTATGTCTGAATGCATGCGTGCGTATCATTTGTCAAAGTGCGCGCCTGCGTGCGTTCGCTCGAATCGTTCGTTCTATCACTGCACAAGTGATCATTCGTTCGATCGAGTGTAAGTTCCAATATGCATGAATGCGTTCGTTCGAATCGTTCGTCCGTTCGTTCACTCGAGCGTCCGTTCGTTCAATAAATTACCAATATTAATTTACTTTATCTTTTCAAACACACCAACACTAGACAATAACCTCAAAGTAAATTCCTACATATCCACCAATACATCATCATGTGTAAATTCCCACAATCCTTATCAGAAAATCAATTAAGCTTCAAGTAAACTGCTTTCAAACAGAAAACCTGAAACCTTCCCAACAAAACAA
This sequence comes from Squalus acanthias, assembly GCA_030390025.1. Lineage (NCBI taxonomy): Eukaryota > Metazoa > Chordata > Chondrichthyes > Squaliformes > Squalidae > Squalus > Squalus acanthias. The sequence continues at coordinate 27,540 of JASTWF010000773.1, read as the reverse complement.
TTAAATACCAGTTCCACGCCAGTCCTATTGGCAATCCATTCACGAATATCATTTGATGTTGTCGAACCATGTAAAGTCATAGTCCTTGTCCACAGTCTTCAGCCCTTCCACGGAAAAAGAAGCCATCCACTTCCTGAAATCCCGTTAAAAAAAAGACCGAACACTCAAATCTTCTTCTGCTTGCTGTTATCGCTCACAGGACCCAACCATCAAAGAATACTCATCATTCCTTACTGATATTACTTTGCTCTGTCTTTTAATTTCCTTTTATTTTCCGTCTTTTAACCATTCACATTTTCCATCTTGTAACCGCTCACACGCCACATTACAGATGGAAACAATTTATCTTTCTCCTCCAATATGGCGACGCATAACCCGGCCCCATGACCAAGAAAAAGGCCTCACAGCTGCCACCAGGCAGAGCAGATGCTGGGCCGCTGGAACTCATTCAGGCCCGAAACCATTCTGCAACTTTCAGAACCAGTGCAGCAATGCTCACCAACCGCATCTCCCGACTCCACCTCTGCCGACCAGCCGCCCCGACCTGGGGTTCTCCGTGCTGGGCCTCCCGCCCAGGCCACTCTCCTCCGGGTCTTCCACCTTGAGCCTTCTGCACCGGGCCCTCCGCACCGGCATTCCCCGCGAGCAGCCGGGTTGTGGAGCAGTCCGTTCACACAGCACCGAGTTAAGCCGAGTTGAAAATCTCACAGCCTTTCCTCCCCGGGCCTTCTGCACTGGGCCCTCCACACTAGAATTCCCCGCGAGCAGCCGGGATGCGGAGCTCACCCGTTCACACAGCACCAAACTGAGCTGAGAATCTTGCAGCCTGGGCTTCGATTTTGTCATTCGGGCGGGCTGGGCATGAACATTGTTCAGTGCTCAATGTAATCCCATAAATCCTCTTCTATTCACTGATGGAGCCTTTCAATGGCCGGGCTTTTACCCAGCATTCCTCGCGGGGCAGAATGTGCCGCATCCAGACTACAGGAGCCCAGTGCGCAGGCGCTGGACCCGCTTCGGGTGGGAGCATGCGCGCTGTGTGTAATTGCAGAAGACGCTACTTGCAGACCAGGTCGGCATTAAATAGAGAAGAAACGGCCGGACGGAGCGGAGTAATGGCCCGGCGGGTGCGCGGGGAGGCTTCATAAACAACTTGTGTCAGGCCGCAACTACCGAATAATAACCTGAAGGTCCCGCATTTGCAGCGTCGGGGCTTCTCCCGGTCACAAGACCAGGATAACGGCCGCCATCTTGATACAGTGAGTAGTAAAGCGCATGCGCGGTCACCTTGGTGCAGGAACAAAGAGTGGGCGGGGCTTCAATGTCTGTTCCCAACCGGGTCCTAGTGCCCGGGAGATTAACCATTGACTCAGTTATTTGATTCAGACTCTCCACACTTCAGATTTCTCACCATCTCTCATGAAGGCGCTGGTAAAAGCAGAGCATACGGTTAACATCCCACACAATTGTAATAGAAGAGCCCCAGAGAAAGGCCCCCCTTGAGGTTAGAATCCCCATGTACAGTCCCAGGACAGGAATCCCCATGTACAGTCCCAGGGTTAGAATCCCTATGTACAGTCCCAGGGCTGGAATCCCCATGTACAGTCCCAGGGTTGGAATCCCCATGTACAGTCCCAGGGCTGGAATCCCCATGTACAATCCCAGGGTTAGAATCCCCATGTACAGTCCCAGGGTTGGAATCCCCATGTACAGTCCCAGGGTTGGAATCCCCATGTACAGTCCCAGGGTTGGAATCCATCCTTTTCCCAATGAGCTTGGGCCCCAGCACATGTTCACTGTAAAACCCAGGTCAAGGGCAATCCCAGCGTGCCCACTCTGTACCCGGTTTGTTGCTCCCTCTGTGCCCAGCACTGCCTGCATCCCCGGCTCACGGAAGTAGAATTTCAGCCTCAGTGTTATAAGTTTCCTCGGTTACAGGCTGGAGAGAGGAATAATTCAATCTGAGACTGAGCTGTGTGATTGGTTCAGTCTGTCATAGGAACAGGAGGGGCCCAGGATTAATCCTGTCTGTATATCCTCCCCTCCTGATACCCTGTAAAAGCTGTTTACAAAAGTCATCACTGTAAGTAGGAACAGGAGGAGGCCATTCAGCCCATCGAGCCTGTTCCCTCATTCAATTAGAACTGGCTGATCTGTGTCTGAGCTCCATCTACCCACCTTGGTTCCGTAACCTTTAGTACCCTTGACTAACAAAAATCTCGCATGCTCAGTTTTGAGATTTTCTATTGACCCCAGCCGCAGCAGTTTTTGGGGGAGAGAGTTCCAGATTTCCAGTACCCTTTGTGTGAAGAAGTCCTTCCTGACATCACCCCTGAATGGCCTGGCTCTGATTTGAAGGTTATGTCCCCTTGCTGTGGACTCCCCCACCAGAGGAAATAGTTTCTCTCTGTTTACCCGATCAACTCCTTTAATCATCTTAAACACCTCAGTTAGATCACCGCGTAATCTTCTACATTCAAGGAAGTAGACGCCTAGTCTATGCAACCTGTCTTCATAATTTACAAAAGTCATCACTGTCGGGACAGGATAGAAATTCTGAACAGACAGTTCTAGTTTCTCTGGAACATTCTTTCCTCTCTTGCCCCTCCTAATCTGTAAATCCCCCGTCCCACACACTCCCCCTCCTCCCCACATCCTCGCTGTTTGAAATCCAGATTCATCACAGGCTCGGATTTTTCTCCCTTTCTCTCCTGAAGGTGCTGTGTGATGGTGGGGTTCGGCCCCAGTCACTGTTTGCCCTCCAGTACCTTGCCGAGTGGTAATTCTGAGCTGTGAGCCTATACTGAAGGTGCTGTGTGATGGTGGGGTTCGGCCCCAGTCACTGTTTGCCCTCCAGTACCTTGCCGAGTGGTAATTCTGAGCTGTGAGCCTATACTGAAGGTGCTGTGTGATGGTGGGGTTCGGCCCAGTCTCTTGTCTGAGCTGTGAGCCTATACTGAAGGTGCTGTGTGATGGTGGGGTTCAGTCCCAGTCACTGTTTGCCCTCCAGTACCTTGCCGAGTGGTAATTCTGAGCTGTGAGCCTATACTGAAGGTGCTGTGTGATGATGGGGTTCGGTCCCAGTCACTGTTTGCCCTCCAGTACCTTGCCGAGTGGTAATTCTGAGCTTTGAGCCGATACTATGAGCTGCCAGCACTTCGACCATGGGGAGCAGCACAGCTGCCGTCCCTGGCTGATTCTGTCTGGCAAAGCTGAGGCCAATGGTAGCACACCAACAACAACTTGCATTTACATAGTGCCTTTAATGTAGTAAAACGTTCCAAGGCCCTTCACAAGAGCGAAATCCGTCAAAAACTGACTCTGAGCCAGAGAAGGAGAGATTCGGACAGGTGACCAAAGACTTGGTCAAAGATCTTGGGGCCGAGGTAACTGAAGGCACGGCTGCCAATGGTGGAGCCTAGGGAGTGGGGGTTGCACAAGAGGCCCGAGTGGGAAGAACGCAGATTTCATAGAATCACAGAATGATACACAAGAGGTTATTTGACTAAATTAGGGCTCATGCGGTTGGGGGTAAAATATTAGCATGGATTGAGGATTGGTTAACGGGCAGAAAACAGAGAGTAGGGATAAACGGGTCACTTTCGGGTTGGCAGGCTGTAACTAGTCGGGTACAGCAAGGATCAGTGCTTGGGCCTCAGCTATTTACAATCTGTATCCATGACTTCCATGAGGGGACTGAGTGTAATGTATCCAAGTTTGCTGACGATACAAAGCTCGGTGGGACAGTAAGCTGTGAGGAGGACACAAAGAGCCTGCAATGGGATATAGACAGGATAAGTGAGTGGGCAAGAACGTGGCAGATGTGGAGAAATGTGAAGTTATCCACTTTGGTGGGAAAAATAGAAAAGCAGAATATTTTTTAAATGGTGAGAGACTCGGAAATGTTGGTATTCAGAGGGACCTGCGTGTCCTTGTACACGAATCACAGAAAGTTAACATGCAGGTACAGCAAGCAAATGGTAAGTTAGCCTTTATTACAAATGCATTGGGGTATAAGAGTAAAGAATTCTTCCTGCAATTATATAGGGCCTTGGTGAGACCACACCTGGAGTACTGTGGACAGTTCTGGTACTCTCAGAATGCTGTTAGGTGAGGAGTTCCAGGATTTTCACCTAGCGACGATGTCGGAACGGCGATATATGCCCAAGTCAGGATAGTGTGTGACTTGGAGGGGAACTGGGAGGTGATGGTGTTCCCATGCACCTGCTGCCCTTGTCCTTCTAGGTGGTGGAGGTCGCGTGTTTGGGAGGTGCTGTCAAAGTTCCAGTCGAGTTACAGATGTATAAAGTCGCTCCTTCACTCCTCCCCCTCCCACCTCGCTCTCTCTCCTCCCATAGAGGCCAGAGTCTTGTGTAGGCCCAGACCGGGTGACGGGTTCCCTTCCCTGAAGGACATTAGTGAACCAGTTGGGTTTTTATGACAATCCGGCAGCTTTCATGGTCACTTTTTTCTAGTGCCGGCCCCACAAATTCCCAGATTCATTCAGCTCAATTTCACAACCTGCCTTTGTGTTTTTGTGGGTTCTCTCTCACCCTCCCTTTTTTCCTGTTTTAAATTAATTTTACAGGGTGTTCGAAGGGGAGAATTTGCAGATGGGAAACTCAAACCAAACATCACTTCAGGATCTGACAGAGTCGCTCGATTCATCAGGACCTTTGAACATGGAAGCAGAAAGCACCGTTCAGAGCGGGGAGAAACCGTACACATGTTCTGTGTGTGGACGAGGCTTCAGCCGATCCTCTGGCCTGTTGAGACACAAGCGCAGTCACACCGGGGAGAAACCGTGTAAATGTGGGGACTGTGGGAAGCGATTCAACTACCCGTGTCAGCTGGAAACTCATCGACGAGTTCACACTGGGGAGAGACCGTTCACCTGCTCTGAGTGTGGGAAGGGATTCACTTGGTCATCCACCCTGCAGACACACCAGCGAGTTCACACTGGGGAGAGGCCGTTCACCTGCTCTGAGTGTGGGAAGGGATTCACTTGGTCATCCACCCTGCAGACACACCAGCGAGTTCACACTGGGGAGAGGCCTTTCACCTGCTCCAAGTGTGGGAAGGAATTCACTTGTTTATCCAACCTGCTGATACACCAGCGAGTTCACACCGGGGAGAGACCATTCACCTGCTCTGAGTGTGGGAAGGGATTCACTCAGTCATCCCACCTGCTGACACACCAACGAGTTCACACCGGGGAGAGGCCGTTCACCTGCTCCGTGTGTGGGAAGGGATTCACTCTATCATCCAACCTGCTGAGACACCAACGAGTTCACAAGTGACTGCAGAGGTTAGATTCTGATGTTTTTGCTGCTGTTAATTACATCCCGGACTGAATCGTGTTCATTCTGACAGTTGGGGTTTGTTTCTGCTGATGTTAATAACCCCTGTAACTGGGCTGGAGTTTAATATTCTGGATATATGTCAAATAAATCAGTTTGATTTTAACACATTGTTGTGGATTTTTGTCGTTCCCACCTGAGTGTTTAGCATCACCTGGCTGGAGCTCAGAAAGGACAATCTGGGGGGAGGATCGTACGGCGGGAACAGAACTACAGCCTGGACACAGTCCTTCAGGGCCACACTGAGAGGGGCAAACAGCACTTTGGTCTTTCTCGTCTCTCTTCACTGACAGTAATGTCCCCGTGCAGGTTAATCTTGAGGCCTGTAAGGAATGTGTCCCAGCCGCTCTCTTCCATGGGTCAGAGCTCCTAGGCACGGAACAGAAGGCTCCTTTACAACTGTTTTTAGAGTCAGGAAAAAAAAACTACTTGGTCCGTATCCTTGTAGGTTACGGCACTTCAAGTGCATATCCAAGTAGTTTTTAAATGTGATGAGGGTCTCTGCCTCTACCACCCTTTCAGGCAGTGAGTTCCAGACCCCCACCACCCTCTGGGTGAAAAGAATTCTCCTCAAATCCTCTCTAAACTTCCGACCAATTACTTTAAATCTATGTCCCCTGGTTATTGACCCTTCTGCTAAGGGAAATAGGTCCTTCCTATCCACTCTATCTGGGCCCCTCATAATTTTATACACCTCAATTAGGTCTCCCCTCAGCCTCTTCTGTTCCAAAGAAAACAACCCCAGCCTTGCTAATCTTTCCTCATAGCTAAAATTCCCCAGCCCAGGTAACATCCTCGTAAATCTCCTCTGCACCCCCTCTAGTGCAATCACATCCTTCCTGTAATGTGGTGACCAGAACTGTACGCAGTACTCTAGCTGTGGCCTAACTAGTGTTTTATACAGTTCAAGCATAACCTCCCTGCTCTTCTATTCTATGCCTCGGCTAATAAAGGCAAGTATCCCGCATGCCTTCTTAACCACCTTATCTACCTGTCCTGCTAGCTTCAGGGATCTGTGGACATGCACTCCAAGGTCCCTCTGATCCTCTGCACTTCTCAATGTCCGACCATTTATTGTGTATCCCCTTGCCTTGTTAGCCCTCCCCAAATGCATTGCCTCACACTTCTCCAGATTGAATTCCATCCCACCTGACCAGTCCATTGATATCTTCCTGCAGACTAGCTTATCCAGTCTATCCACGTAACTGAAGTCCCCCATCCCTGGAACCATTCTTGTAAATCTTTTCTGCACCCTCTCTCAGGCCTTCACATCCGTCCTAAACTGCGGTGCCCAGAATTGGACACAATACTCCAGTTGAGGCCGAACCAGTGTTTTCTAAAGGTTCATCATAACTTCCTTGCTTTTGTACTCTATGCCTCTACTTATAAAGCCCAGGATTCCGTAAGCTTTTGTAACCGCTTTCTCAACCTGCCCTGCCACCGTCAACAATTTGTGCCCATAAACCCCCAGGTCTCTCTGTTCACCCACTTTAGAATTGTACCTTTTAGTTTATGTTGCCTCTCCTCGTTCTTCCTACCAAAATGTAGAGGTGAACTACTTGCATCGTCGTCCAGCTGGGTGGGACTGCACTCACCTGGTTCCATTCTTATCTATCTAATCGTAGCCAGAGAATCACCTGCAATGGCTTCTCTTCCCGCTCCCACATCGTTACCTCTGGTGTCCCCCAAGGATCTATCCTTGGCCCCCTCCTATTTCTCATCTACATTTTGCCCCTTGGCGACATCATCTGAAAACACAGCGTCAGTTTCCACAGTGTACGCTGACGACACCCAGCTCTACCTCATTAGCTCTTCTCTCGACCCCTCCATGGTCTATAAATTGTCAGACTGCTTGTCCGACATACAGTTCTGGATGAGCAGAAATGTTGTCCAATTAAATATTGGGAAAACCGAATCCATTGTTTTCGGTCCCGCCACAAATTCTGTTCCCTAGCCACTGACTCCATCCCTCTCCCTAACATCTGTCTGAGGCTGAACCACACTGTTCGCAACCTTGGTGTCATATTTGACCCTGAAATGAGCTTCCGACCACATATCCGCAGCATAACAAAGACCGCCTATTTCCACCACCGTAACATCGCCCGTCTCCGCCCTTGCCTCAGCTCATCCGCTGCTGAAACCCTCATCCGTGCCTTTGTTACCTCTAGACTTGACTATTCCAACGCACTCCTGGCTGGCCTCCCACATTCCACCCTACGTAAACTTGAGGTGATCCAAAACTCGGCTGCCCGTGTCCTAACTCGCACCAAGTCCCGTTCGCCCATCACCTCTGTGCTCGCTGACTTACATTGGCTCCCGGTTAAGCAGCGCCTCGATTTCAAAATTCTTATCCTTGTTTTCAAATCCCTCATGGCATCTCCCCTCCCTATCTCTGTAATCTCCTCCAGCCCCACAACCCCCGAGTTATCTGGACTCCTCTAATTCTGCCCTCTTGAGCATCCCTGAGTATAATCGCTCAACCATTGGTGGCCGTGCCTTCTGTTGCCTCGGCCCTAAGCTCTGGAATTCCCTGCCTATAACTCTCCGTCTCTCTACCTCTCTTTCCTCCTTTAAGATGCACCTTAAAACTTATCTCTTTGACCAATCTTTTGGTCATCTGCCCTAATTTCTCCTTATGTGGCTCGGTGTCAAATTTTTATCTTATAATCGTCCTGTGCAGCACCTTGGGACGTTTTACTATGTTATAAGTGCTATATAAATACAAGTTGTTGTTGTTGCACCCAGCCAGATTCAGCACCTCGTGGGGAGAAACAAAATCCCAGATGGTGTAATGAATGTTGTTTTTAGACAGTAAGGATGGAAGGAGAGTGTGTAGAATGGAGAATTTACAGCTTAGGAGGGACTGGAGGGAAAAAATTGTTTATAGAAACTAGATTTGTTGATTCTGAATTTCTATCCTGTTGTAAACACCATATTAGGGTATGAGAAGGGGAGGTTCTGCAGATGGAAACTCAAACCAAGCATTGCTTCAAGATCTGACAGATTCACTGGGTTCATCAGGACCTGAATATCATCGACCTTTGGATATAGAAGGAAAAAACACCAATCACAGCAGGGAGAAACAGGACATGTGTTATGTGTGGATCCACCTTTAACAAATCATCTAACTTGTGAGACTCGTACACCCACCTGAATCAACAGTGTAAATGTGGGGACAGTGGGAACGGATTCAGTTGCCTGTCTGAGGTGCAAACTCATGGATACAGTCACACCGGGGAGAGGCTGTTCACCAGCTGAGTGTGGAAAGAGAGTCACTCGCTCATCTCAACTATTCCCACACTAACCTGTTCATAACGGGGAGAATCCGTTCACTGTATGTGGAAAGGGATTCAATCGATCATCCCATTTACTGACACACCAGCACAGTCACACCGGAGAGAGACCGTTTAGATACTTCACGTGTGGGAAGGGATTCACTCCGTTGTCCCACCTGTTGACACTCCAGAGTGTCCACAGTGAGAACAGTTGCTTTAAATACTCTGACTGTGAGAAAAGCTTTTCCAGTTCAAAGCAGCTGATGCACGATCAGCGCATTGATACTGGAGAGAGGCTGTTTCAATATCCTGTGTGTGGGAAGAAATTCACCCCACCTGCTGAGACTCCAGTGAGTTCACATGTGACTGCAGGGGTTTGGATTCTGTTATTAATCACATCCAGGACTGAACCATGGCAGAGTGCCCGTGCACTGGGGTTTCTGTGTGAATTATTGATGAATTCTCTCTCAATGGGGTCACAGAAACTCATTCTCCATTCACTAATTGGGGCTTTCAATGTTCCCCAGCATGCCCCGCGGGGAGAATGTGCCCCATTCACACTGGAGGAGCCCAGTGCGCAGGCGCAGTGTCCGCCTGTATTTGGAGCATGCGCAGTGTCACTGTGATCAGTGCCAGGCGAGTGCGACAAGCGCTGAGAATTCGGAGACTCAGTTTTGCGCCGATTACGAATCAGCGGGGCGCAGGGAGGTAACGCACCCGGCGGGTGAGCTTCATAAACACCTGGTGCAGGCCGCAAGCCCCGAATGAGAACCTACAGGTTCCGCGTTTGCAGCTCGGAGGCTTTTTCCCGGAATAGGCCCGGGTTAACGGCGGCCATCTTTGTAAAGGTTCTCTGAGGGTTTTTGCGTCGGCATCTTGCTTCGTCGAGCGGTAGAGCGCATGTGTGGCCATCTTTGTAAAGGAGCCACTAGGGGGCGTGGCTTCAGGGTCCCAGTGAGTGAACTGAACCCAGCCAGAGTCAGCACCTCAGGGGAGGAGAACCAGTGAGTGTAGAACTGAACCCAGCCAGAGTCAGCACCTTCAGGGGAGGAGAGGGAGGGGAACCAGTGAGTGTAGAACTGAACCCAGCCAGAGTCAGCACCTCAGGGGAGGAGAACCAGTGAGTGTGGAACTGAACCCAGCCAGAGTCAGCACCTTCAGGGGAGGAGAGGGAGGGGAACCAGTGAGTGTGGAACTGAACCCAGCCAGAGTCAGCACCTTCAGGGGAGGAGAGGGAGGGGAACCAGTGAGTGTAGAACTGAACAAAGTCAGAGTTCAGGGAGAAATTGACCGAGGGTGGCATCAAGGAGCCCCAGTAAAACTGGAAATAGGAAGGGAAACTCTCCAATGGGTGGAGTTATAACTAGCACAAAGGAAGATGGTTGTGGTGGTTGGAGGTCAATCATCACAGCCCCAGGACATCGCTGCAGGAGTTCATCAGGCCCATGTCCTATCTGAACCAACCTCAGCTGCTCCATCAATGACCTTCCCCACATCATAAGGTCAGAAGTGGGGATGTTCATCATCGCTGGGTCTAAATCCTGGAACTCCCTAACAGCACTGTGGGCGTACCTTCACCACACAGACTGCAGCGGTTCAAGAAGGTGGCTCACCACCACCTTCCCAAGGGCAATTAGGGATGGCCAATAAATGCTGGCCTTGCCAGCGACACCCACATCCCATGAACGAATAAAAAATAAAACTGGCAGCGGAGGGAATACTGTCTTGAGATGTGCGATGGGTTTGGATTTCAGCACAGGGAGGAGGGAGAGTGTGTGGGACAGGGTTTAGTGCTTTGGGGGAACAAGAGAGGAAAGAATGTTCCATAGAAACTGGAATTGTCTGTTCTGAATTTCTGTCCTGTATTTACAGTGAATACTTTTGTAAACTCCTTTTACAGGGTATTAGAAGGGGAGGATTTGCAGACGGGAAACTCAAACCAAACAGCACGTCAAGATCTGACAGAGTCACTCGATTCATCAGGACCTGAATATCATCGGCCTTTGAATGTGGAAGGAGAAATGTTTGTCTGTTCTGTCTGTGTGAAAAGATTTCAAACATCAGTGTGACTGGAAAAGCACTGAGACACACACACCCGAGTGAGAGTGTTCCAGTGCACTGACTGTGGAAAGAGCTTTAACCAGTTACACAGCCTGAAAAAACATCGCACCATTCACAGCGGGGAGAAACCGTACACGTGTTCTGTGTGTGGACGAGGCTTCAACTGATCGTCCAACCTGGAGAGACACAAGGACACCCGCACCACGGAGAAACCGTGGAAATGTGGGAACTGTGAGAAGGGATTCAGTTACCCATGTGAGCTGGAAATTCATCGGCGCAGTCACACCGGGGAGAGGCCGTTCACCTGCTCTGAGTGTGGGAACGGATTCTCTAATTCATCCCACCAACTGAGACACCAGCGAGCTCATACTGGGGAGAGGCCGTTCACCTGCTCAGTGTGTGGGAAGGGATTCCCTGATTCATCCCACCTGCTGACACACCAGCGAGTTCACACTGGGGAGAGGCCGTTCACCTGCTCTGAGTGTGGGAAGGGATTCACTCAGTCATCCAGCCTGCTGACACACCAGCGAGTTCACACTGGGGAGAGACGGTTCACCTGCTCTCAATGTGGGAAGGGATTCACTGCGTTATCCAACCTGCTGACACACCAGCGAGTTCACACTGGGGAGAGGCCGTTCACCTGCTCCGTGTGTGGAAAGGGATTCACTCGATCATCCCACCTGCTGAGACACAAGCGAGTTCACAAGTGATTACACAAGGTTGGATTCTGCTGTTATTGCTGCTGTTAATCACATCCCGGACTGAATCGTGTTCATTCTGACAGTTGGAGTTTGTTTCTGCTGATGTTAATAACCCCTATAACTGGGCTGGAGTTTAATATTTTGATATTTCAAATAACACAGAGGGTTGATATTTGATGTCTCCGAGATAAGAGGAGACTAATTGATGTCCTGCTCCATTTTTGGGCCTTTTCTCCTTTCTAACTCGAGATTATTTCAGTTCTCGTACCTTCGGTTACTCTCATGGACAAGTCCCAGCTCCCCATACCTTCCAGAGTGCCTCTCCTAGCCTTGGTATCCAGGGAAGGTCTCGGTAACACGCCCGGGATCACTAAACACAAAACCCAGTCTGTTAATCACTTTCAGCTACTGGACTTAGCGTGTGTCCCACAGCATCTCTCTCACCTTCGATGTGTGAATAGAGCATCACGCCTGCAAACCTGCTTTCAATTTAAATTTGAATCCACTCAGCAAGTGTATTTAAAAAAATACGTACAAGTAAACAGATCACATCAAATAATTGGCAAAGGTTTAGAGTCAACAAGATGAACAAGTGAACACATCACGGCCCAATACCCCAGCTCTATATTCACAGGAGAAAGTCTGTTATCTAACTCCTCGAGTGGACAGAATAGAGAAAGATCCCAACTCTAAGAACATCTAGAATCTGTTGTAAATATCTTTCAAATCCTGACTGGTCCAATCTGTCGGTTTCCTTTCAATTGAAGTGAATGGAAGATGAGAGGGGTGTTGGCATATGGACCTCGGTTAATTCAGCTTCTGAAAGGTGTTCATGTTTAGTTCATTCGATATCGGGGAAAATGTGGTTGGTATCATTAGAGAGAGAGAGAGATTTCACTGAGCAACAGCTGGTGTTTGCAACCAACTGGCCTTGGATATTTTCATCATAGAATGTTTCGATCAGAAATATGATGTTGGGATAAGAAAAGTCTGGAGACTAGTGGTTTGTGCTGCCCCAGGAAGGCCACAGTGTTTTTACCTGCTTCTAACGTTGTTGATGTGTGTTGAAGAAAATGCAGACTTGTGTCTCTGGACTGTGCAGTAGCCAGAGACGACCATATTAGGCAATGCCAGCTCCAGTTTGATAAGAGGTTGATGGCAGAGCAAGAGATCCAGCAGTTTTAAGAATTTATCTCCCGTTATCTGCAGACATCGAATGTCGCAGCGTGCTGACAAAATTGGACTTAAGACTTTAACCTATTGGGTTCAATTATTGGGATCGATTGTTATAGAATTGAATTGTTATAGAATGGAAAAGTAGTGAAGTTATGCTAAACTTGTATCGAACCTTGGTTAGACCACACTTGGAGCACTGCGTACAATTCTGGTCACCATATTATAAAAGGATATAGAGGCACTGGAGAGGGTGCAGAGAAGATTTACAAGGATGATACCAGAAATGAGAGGGTATACCTGTCAGGAAAGGATGGACAGGCTGGGTCTCTTTTCTCTTGAAAAAAGAAGGCTGAGGGGTGACCTAATAGAGGTCTTTAAAATGATGAAAGGTTTTGATAGAGTAGATACAGAGAGAGTGTTTCCACTTGTGGGGAAGAGCATAACTAGAGGCCATCAATATAAGATAGTCACCAAGAAATCCAATAGGGAATTCAGGAGAAACTTCTTTACCCAGAGAGTGGTGAGAATGTGGAACTCGCTCCCACAGGGAGTGGTTGAAGCGAATAGTATCGATGCATTTAAGGGGAGGCTAGACAAGCATATGAGGGAGAAGGGAATAGAGGGTTATGCTGATAGTTAGATGGGGAAAGACGGGAGGAGGCTCGAGTGGAGCATAAACGCCGGCATGCACTGGTTGGGCCGAATGGCCTGTTTCTGTGCTGTATATCCTGTGTAATCCTGTGCAGTCACAGCAAACAGACAGTTTACCAGACTGCCCATGGTCCACTCTAACCCCCACCTTCTCTCTCTCTCACTATTCATGGACACTGCTGCAGTAATTGCTCCTCTGACCTTTCCTCTCTTGTCCCTCCTACACCCCTAATACACGGCCCGACACAATCTCCCTCCCCCTACATCCTCACTGTGCTGGAATCCACACCAGTCTCCCCATCTCCTTGTTCTCTCCCTGGATCCGAAAACTACTGAACTCAGTCTTCCCTCCTGAAGTCTACAGGCTCTAAAACTGAAGCTTGGTGTCCCTCAGTCCCTACTCCTCCCCTTCTCTCCTCCTCTTTTCCCCCTTGGTTGTGTCCACACTCTGGGCCTTGGGCCTTGCCCGGGGATTCTCAGTATGAACAGGTGGGGTGTGTTTTGAGACAGGGTGTCCCCGCTCTCCTCCTCTTTTCCCCGGGGTGTGTCCACACTCTGGGCCTTGGGCCTTGCCCAGGGATTCTCAGTATGAACAGGTGGGGTGTGTTTTGAGACAGGGTGTCCCCGCTCTCCTCCTCTTTTCCCCCGGGTGTGTCCACACTCTGGGCCTTGGGCCTTGCCTGGGGATTCTCAGTATGAACAGGTGGGGTGTGTTTTGAGACAGGGTGTCTCCGCTCTCCACCTTGAAAGGGACAAGGAGACGACCAGCTGGGCTGAATGGCCCTGCTTTATGACATCACTGCACTGCCCGGCAACCAACCTCCCTGAGCCCTGCTCATTATGGGCTGGCAGTGTTTGATGGGACAGTGTAGAGGGAGCTTTACTCTGTATCTAACCCGTGCTGTACCTGCCCGGGGAGTGTTTGATGGGACAGTATAGAGGGAGCTTTACTCTGTATCTGACCCGTGCTGTACCTGCCCTGGGTGTGTTTGATGGGAGAGTGTAGAGGAAGCTTTACTCTGTATCTGACCCGTGCTGTATCTGCCCTGGCAGTGTTTGATGGGACAGTGTAGAGGGAGCTTTACTCTGTATCTGACCCGTGCTGTATCTGCCCTGGCAGTGTTTGATGGGACAGTGTAGAGGGAGCTTTACTCTGTATCTAACCCGTGCTGTCCCTGCCCTGGGAGTGTTTGATGGGACAGTTTAGAGGGAGCTTTACTGTGTATCTAACCCGCGCTGTACCTGTCCTGGGACTGTGGAGAGGGATGTCAGGTCCAGGTACAGTTTCATTTTTACCATCACTTGCACCGATCAGCTCACACTGGAGGTTTATATCAGGAGCTTCTGTGTGATGGTGAGGTGATCACTGGACAATAAAGTGCAGAGACTGGTGGGTGGCTGCTCATTATCCTCGGTGTGATTTAATCCCCTTTCCCACTGAATACTGCGGACAGACAGGATCACCTTGGGAACGGAATGGTCAGTGTGACATCACTTTCTAAACAAGAGCCCACAAGACAATGGGTTCTCAATAAATGTTAAAGGGATTCAACGCTCTGAAGTTACACTGAATAAAGGAAATAAAATGCTGATCAGTAATGGCTGAAGATAATGATTTCTCTCTGTGGAATGTGCTTGCACACATTAAGAATGATGAGCTTTGTACACACACACACAGCAAACACTTTGTGAGGCTCTTTTCAGTTGTTGCTCTGAACCCGCTGAGAGCTGGTGCACCCGGTGGGCATTAGGACCTTCCGGCTGCCCATCCGGCGGTGCTGTGAGGTCACGGTTCGAGGCTCTGTCTCACCCAATCAGTGGGTCCCGCCAAAGCGCAATAGAAAATACTGCAGCAAAAACAATCCTGAACATTCACAAACTGGGAGCAATCGGCACAGCACAACACAAGTGTGAATTAGTAAACTTTAACACACAGAGTCTGTCACTAATTAGTACAAAGTGCAGGGCACTATTGCTCACCTTCAGTCCTGTCCCTCAATCCCAGCTCATCTCTGGGGGATTGTTACAAGGTTCACCCTGTCCTTTCAACACAGATATTACCCACATAATCCCACATCAATTAGACATTGCACACAGCTTCTGACAGTTATTAACAAGACTAGACGATGTTTCAAACCAAAGAATGATTGCATCCTCCCACCCACTCAAATATATATCTTTATTTATATTAATTAATTTCTGTCTGTCTGTCTTTGTGTGTGTGCAGTAATAACTCAGACATAGTCTAGTAAAGAGAGACCGGGCCTAGTGTAATATAAAGAGAGACAGGGTATAGTGCAATATAAACAGAGACAGGGTCTAGTGTAATATAAACAGAGACAGGGTCTAGTGTAATATAAACAGAGACAGGGTCTCATGTAATATAAACAGAGACAGGGTCTAGTGTAATATAAAGAGAGACAGGGTCTCGTGTAATATAAACAGAGACAAGGTCCAGTGTAATATAAACAGAGACAGGGTCTAGTGTAATATAAACAGAGACAGGGTCTAGTGTAATATAAACAGAGACAGGGTCTAGTGTAATATAAACAGAGACAGGGCCTAGTGTAATATAAACAGAGACAGGGTCTAGTGTAATATAAACAGAGACAGGGTCTAGTGTAATATAAACAGAGACAGGGTCTAGTGTAATATAAAGAGAGACAGGGTCTAGTGTAATATAAACAGAGACAGGGTCTAGTGTAATATAAACAGAGACAGGGTCTAGTGTAATATAAACAGAGACAGGGTCTAGTGTAATATAAACAGAGACAGGGTCCAGTGTAATATAAACAGAGACAGGGTCTAGTGTAATATAAACAGAGACAGGGTCTAGTGTAATATAAACAGAGACAGGGTCTAGTGTAATATAAACAGAGACAGGGTCTAGTGTAATATAAACAGAGACAGGGTCTAGTGTAATATAAACAGAGACAGGGTCTAGTGTAATATAAACAGAGACAGGGTCTAGTGTAATATAAACAGAGACAGGGTCTAGTGTAATATAAACAGAGACAGGGTCTAGTGTAATATAAACAGAGACAGGGTCTAGTGTAATATAAACAGAGACAGGGTCTAGTGTAATATAAACAGAGACAGGGTCTAGTGTAATATAAACAGAGACAGGGTCTAGTGTAATATAAACAGAGACAGGGTCTAGTGTAATATAAACAGAGACAGGGTCTAGTGTAATATAAACAGAGACAGGGTCTAGTGTAATATAAACAGAGACAGGGTCTAGTGTAATATAAACAGAGACAGGGTCTAGTGTAATATAAACAGAGACAGGGTCTAGTGTAATATAAACAGAGACAGGGTCTAGTGTAATATAAACAGAGACAGGGTCTAGTGTAATATAAACAGAGACAGGGTCTAGTGTAATATAAACAGAGACAGGGTCTAGTGTAATATAAACAGAGACAGGGTCTAGTGTAATATAAACAGAGACAGGGTCTAGTGTAATATAAACAGAGACAGGGTCTAGTGTAATATAAACAGAGACAGGGTCTAGTGTAATATAAACAGAGACAGGGTCTAGTGTAATATAAACAGAGACAGGGTCTAGTGTAATATAAACAGAGACAGGGTCTAGTGTAATATAAACAGAGACAGGGTCTAGTGTAATATAAACAGAGACAGGGTCTAGTGTAATATAAACAGAGACAGGGTCTAGTGTAATATAAACAGAGACAGGGTCTAGTGTAATATAAACAGAGACAGGGTCTAGTGTAATATAAACAGAGACAGGGTCTAGTGTAATATAAACAGAGACAGGGTCTAGTGTAATATAAACAGAGACAGGGTCTAGTGTAATATAAACAGAGACAGGGTCTAGTGTAATATAAACAGAGACAGGGTCTAGTGTAATATAAACAGAGACAGGGTCTAGTGTAATATAAACAGAGACAGGGTCTAGTGTAATATAAACAGAGACAGGGTCTAGTGTAATATAAACAGAGACAGGGTCTAGTGTAATATAAACAGAGACAGGGTCTAGTGTAATATAAACAGAGACAGGGTCTAGTGTAATATAAACAGAGACAGGGTCTAGTGTAATATAAACAGAGACAGGGTCTAGTGTAATATAAACAGAGACAGGGTCTAGTGTAATATAAACAGAGACAGGGTCTAGTGTAATATAAACAGAGACAGGGTCTAGTGTAATATAAACAGAGACAGGGTCTAGTGTAATATAAACAGAGACAGGGTCTAGTGTAATATAAACAGAGACAGGGTCTAGTGTAATATAAACAGAGACAGGGTCTAGTGTAATATAAACAGAGACAGGGTCTAGTGTAATATAAACAGAGACAGGGTCTAGTGTAATATAAACAGAGACAGGGTCTAGTGTAATATAAACAGAGACAGGGTCTAGTGTAATATAAACAGAGACAGGGTCTAGTGTAATATAAACAGAGACAGGGTCTAGTGTAATATAAACAGAGACAGGGTCTAGTGTAATATAAACAGAGACAGGGTCTAGTGTAATATAAACAGAGACAGGGTCTAGTGTAATATAAACAGAGACAGGGTCTAGTGTAATATAAACAGAGACAGGGTCTAGTGTAATATAAACAGAGACAGGGTCTAGTGTAATATAAACAGAGACAGGGTCTAGTGTAATATAAACAGAGACAGGGTCTAGTGTAATATAAACAGAGACAGGGTCTAGTGTAATATAAACAGAGACAGGGTCTAGTGTAATATAAACAGAGACAGGGTCTAGTGTAATATAAACAGAGACAGGGTCTAGTGTAATATAAACAGAGACAGGGCCAGTGTAATATAAACAGAGACAGGGTCTAGTGTAATATAAACAGAGACAGGGTCTAGTGTAATATAAACAGAGACAGGGTCTAGTGTAATATAAACAGAGACAGGGCTAGTGTAATATAAACAGAGACAGGGTCTAGTGTAATATAAACAGAGACAGGGTCTAGTGTAATATAAACAGAGACAGGGTCCTAGTGTAATATAAACAGAGACAGGGTCTAGTGTAATATAAACAGAGACAGGGTCTAGTGTAATATAAACAGAGACAGGGTCTAGTGTAATATAAACAGAGACAGGGTCTAGTGTAATATAAACAGAGACAGGGTCTAGTGTAATATAAACAGAGACAGGGTCTAGTGTAATATAAACAGAGACAGGGTCTAGTGTAATATAAACAGAGACAGGGTCTAGTGTAATATAAACAGAGACAGGGTCTAGTGTAATATAAACAGAGACAGGGTCTAGTGTAATATAAACAGAGACAGGGTCTAGTGTAATATAAACAGAGACAGGGTCTAGTGTAATATAAACAGAGACAGGGTCTAGTGTAATATAAACAGAGACAGGGTCTAGTGTAATATAAACAGAGACAGGGTCTAGTGTAATATAAACAGAGACAGGGTCTAGTGTAATATAAACAGAGACAGGGTCTAGTGTAATATAAACAGAGACAGGGTCTAGTGTAATATAAACAGAGACAGGGTCTAGTGTAATATAAACAGAGACAGGGTCTAGTGTAATATAAACAGAGACAGGGTCTAGTGTAATATAAACAGAGACAGGGTCTAGTGTAATATAAACAGAGACAGGGTCTAGTGTAATATAAACAGAGACAGGGTCTAGTGTAATATAAACAGAGACAGGGTCTAGTGTAATATAAACAGAGACAGGGTCTAGTGTAATATAAACAGAGACAGGGTCTAGTGTAATATAAACAGAGACAGGGTCTAGTGTAATATAAACAGAGACAGGGTCTAGTGTAATATAAACAGAGACAGGGTCTAGTGTAATATAAACAGAGACAGGGTCTAGTGTAATATAAACAGAGACAGGGTCTAGTGTAATATAAACAGAGACAGGGTCTAGTGTAATATAAACAGAGACAGGGTCTAGTGTAATATAAACAGAGACAGGGTCTAGTGTAATATAAACAGAGACAGGGTCTAGTGTAATATAAACAGAGACAGGGTCTAGTGTAATATAAACAGAGACAGGGTCTAGTGTAATATAAACAGAGACAGGGTCTAGTGTAATATAAACAGAGACAGGGTCTAGTGTAATATAAACAGAGACAGGGTCTAGTGTAATATAAACAGAGACAGGGTCTAGTGTAATATAAACAGAGACAGGGTCTAGTGTAATATAAACAGAGACAGGGTCTAGTGTAATATAAACAGAGACAGGGTCTAGTGTAATATAAACAGAGACAGGGTCTAGTGTAATATAAACAGAGACAGGGTCTAGTGTAATATAAACAGAGACAGGGTCTAGTGTAATATAAACAGAGACAGGGTCTAGTGTAATATAAACAGAGACAGGGTCTAGTGTAATATAAACAGAGACAGGGTCTAGTGTAATATAAACAGAGACAGGGTCTAGTGTAATATAAACAGAGACAGGGTCTAGTGTAATATAAACAGAGACAGGGTCTAGTGTAATATAAACAGAGACAGGGTCTAGTGTAATATAAACAGAGACAGGGTCTAGTGTAATATAAACAGAGACAGGGTCTAGTGTAATATAAACAGAGACAGGGTCTAGTGTAATATAAACAGAGACAGGGTCTAGTGTAATATAAACAGAGACAGGGTCTAGTGTAATATAAACAGAGACAGGGTCTAGTGTAATATAAACAGAGACAGGGTCTAGTGTAATATAAACAGAGACAGGGTCTAGTGTAATATAAACAGAGACAGGGTCTAGTGTAATATAAACAGAGACAGGGTCTAGTGTAATATAAACAGAGACAGGGTCTAGTGTAATATAAACAGAGACAGGGTCTAGTGTAATATAAACAGAGACAGGGTCTAGTGTAATATAAACAGAGACAGGGTCTAGTGTAATATAAACAGAGACAGGGTCTAGTGTAATATAAACAGAGACAGGGTCTAGTGTAATATAAACAGAGACAGGGTCTAGTGTAATATAAACAGAGACAGGGTCTAGTGTAATATAAACAGAGACAGGGTCTAGTGTAATATAAACAGAGACAGGGTCTAGTGTAATATAAACAGAGACAGGGTCTAGTGTAATATAAACAGAGACAGGGTCTAGTGTAATATAAACAGTGACAGGGTCTAGTGTAATATAAACAGAGACAGGGTCTAGTGTAATATAAACAGAGACAGGGTCTAGTGTAATATAAACAGAGACAGGGTCTAGTGTAATATAAACAGAGACAGGGTCTAGTGTAATATAAACAGAGACAGGGTCTAGTGTAATATAAACAGAGACAGGGTCTAGTGTAATATAAACAGAGACAGGGTCTAGTGTAATATAAACAGAGACAGGGTCTAGTGTAATATAAACAGAGACAGGGTCTAGTGTAATATAAACAGAGACAGGGTCTAGTGTAATATAAACAGAGACAGGGTCTAGTGTAATATAAACAGAGACAGGGTCTAGTGTAATATAAACAGAGACAGGGTCTAGTGTAATATAAACAGAGACAGGGTCTAGTGTAAATAAACAGAGACAGGGTCTAGTGTAATATAAACAGAGACAGGGTCTAGTGTAATATAAACAGAGACAGGGTCTAGTGTAATATAAACAGAGACAGGGTCTAGTGTAATATAAACAGAGACAGGGTCTAGTGTAATATAAACAGAGACAGGGTCTAGTGTAATATAAACAGAGACAGGGTCTAGTGTAATATAAACAGAGACAGGGTCTAGTGTAATATAAACAGAGACAGGGTCTAGTGTAATATAAACAGAGACAGGGTCTAGTGTAATATAAACAGAGACAGGGTCTAGTGTAATATAAACAGAGACAGGGTCTAGTGTAATATAAACAGAGACAGGGTCTAGTGTAATATAAACAGAGACAGGGTCTAGTGTAATATAAACAGAGACAGGGTCTAGTGTAATATAAACAGAGACAGGGTCTAGTGTAATATAAACAGAGACAGGGTCTAGTGTAATATAAACAGAGACAGGGTCTAGTGTAATATAAACAGAGACAGGGTCTAGTGTAATATAAACAGAGACAGGGTCTAGTGTAATATAAACAGAGACAGGGTCTAGTGTAATATAAACAGAGACAGGGTCTAGTGTAATATAAACAGAGACAGGGTCTAGTGTAATATAAACAGAGACAGGGTCTAGTGTAATATAAACAGAGACAGGGTCTAGTGTAATATAAACAGAGACAGGGTCTAGTGTAATATAAACAGAGACAGGGTCTAGTGTAATATAAACAGAGACAGGGTCTAGTGTAATATAAACAGAGACAGGGTCTAGTGTAATATAAACAGAGACAGGGTCTAGTGTAATATAAACAGAGACAGGGTCTAGTGTAATATAAACAGAGACAGGGTCTAGTGTAATATAAACAGAGACAGGGTCTAGTGTAATATAAACAGAGACAGGGTCTAGTGTAATATAAACAGAGACAGGGTCTAGTGTAATATAAACAGAGACAGGGTCTAGTGTAATATAAACAGAGACAGGGTCTAGTGTAATATAAACAGAGACAGGGTCTAGTGTAATATAAACAGAGACAGGGTCTAGTGTAATATAAACAGAGACAGGGTCTAGTGTAATATAAACAGAGACAGGGTCTAGTGTAATATAAACAGAGACAGGGTCTAGTGTAATATAAACAGAGACAGGGTCTAGTGTAATATAAACAGAGACAGGGTCTAGTGTAATATAAACAGAGACAGGGTCTAGTGTAATATAAACAGAGACAGGGTCTAGTGTAATATAAACAGAGACAGGGTCTAGTGTAATATAAACAGAGACAGGGTCTAGTGTAATATAAACAGAGACAGGGTCTAGTGTAATATAAACAGAGACAGGGTCTAGTGTAATATAAACAGAGACAGGGTCTAGTGTAATATAAACAGAGACAGGGTCTAGTGTAATATAAACAGAGACAGGGTCTAGTGTAATATAAACAGAGACAGGGTCTAGTGTAATATAAACAGAGACAGGGTCTAGTGTAATATAAACAGAGACAGGGTCTAGTGTAATATAAACAGAGACAGGGTCTAGTGTAATATAAACAGAGACAGGGTCTAGTGTAATATAAACAGAGACAGGGTCTAGTGTAATATAAACAGAGACAGGGTCTAGTGTAATATAAACAGAGACAGGGTCTAGTGTAATATAAACAGAGACAGGGTCTAGTGTAATATAAACAGAGACAGGGTCTAGTGTAATATAAACAGAGACAGGGTCTAGTGTAATATAAACAGAGACAGGGTCTAGTGTAATATAAACAGAGACAGGGTCTAGTGTAATATAAACAGAGACAGGGTCTAGTGTAATATAAACAGAGACAGGGTCTAGTGTAATATAAACAGAGACAGGGTCTAGTGTAATATAAACAGAGACAGGGTCTAGTGTAATATAAACAGAGACAGGGTCTAGTGTAATATAAACAGAGACAGGGTCTAGTGTAATATAAACAGAGACAGGGTCTAGTGTAATATAAACAGAGACAGGGTCTAGTGTAATATAAACAGAGACAGGGTCTAGTGTAATATAAACAGAGACAGGGTCTAGTGTAATATAAACAGAGACAGGGTCTAGTGTAATATAAACAGAGACAGGGTCTAGTGTAATATAAACAGAGACAGGGTCTAGTGTAATATAAACAGAGACAGGGTCTAGTGTAATATAAACAGAGACAGGGTCTAGTGTAATATAAACAGAGACAGGGTCTAGTGTAATATAAACAGAGACAGGGTCTAGTGTAATATAAACAGAGACAGGGTCTAGTGTAATATAAACAGAGACAGGGTCTAGTGTAATATAAACAGAGACAGGGTCTAGTGTAATATAAACAGAGACAGGGTCTAGTGTAATATAAACAGAGACAGGGTCTAGTGTAATATAAACAGAGACAGGGTCTAGTGTAATATAAACAGAGACAGGGTCTAGTGTAATATAAACAGAGACAGGGTCTAGTGTAATATAAACAGAGACAGGGTCTAGTGTAATATAAACAGAGACAGGGTCTAGTGTAATATAAACAGAGACAGGGTCTAGTGTAATATAAACAGAGACAGGGTCTAGTGTAATATAAACAGAGACAGGGTCTAGTGTAATATAAACAGAGACAGGGTCTAGTGTAATATAAACAGAGACAGGGTCTAGTGTAATATAAACAGAGACAGGGTCTAGTGTAATATAAACAGAGACAGGGTCTAGTGTAATATAAACAGAGACAGGGTCTAGTGTAATATAAACAGAGACAGGGTCTAGTGTAATATAAACAGAGACAGGGTCTAGTGTAATATAAACAGAGACAGGGTCTAGTGTAATATAAACAGAGACAGGGTCTAGTGTAATATAAACAGAGACAGGGTCTAGTGTAATATAAACAGAGACAGGGTCTAGTGTAATATAAACAGAGACAGGGTCTAGTGTAATATAAACAGAGACAGGGTCTAGTGTAATATAAACAGAGACAGGGTCTAGTGTAATATAAACAGAGACAGGGTCTAGTGTAATATAAACAGAGACAGGGTCTAGTGTAATATAAACAGAGACAGGGTCTAGTGTAATATAAACAGAGACAGGGTCTAGTGTAATATAAACAGAGACAGGGTCTAGTGTAATATAAACAGAGACAGGGTCTAGTGTAATATAAACAGAGACAGGGTCTAGTGTAATATAAACAGAGACAGGGTCTAGTGTAATATAAACAGAGACAGGGTCTAGTGTAATATAAACAGAGACAGGGTCTAGTGTAATATAAACAGAGACAGGGTCTAGTGTAATATAAACAGAGACAGGGTCTAGTGTAATATAAACAGAGACAGGGTCTAGTGTAATATAAACAGAGACAGGGTCTAGTGTAATATAAACAGAGACAGGGTCTAGTGTAATATAAACAGAGACAGGGTCTAGTGTAATATAAACAGAGACAGGGTCTAGTGTAATATAAACAGAGACAGGGTCTAGTGTAATATAAACAGAGACAGGGTCTAGTGTAATATAAACAGAGACAGGGTCTAGTGTAATATAAACAGAGACAGGGTCTAGTGTAATATAAACAGAGACAGGGTCTAGTGTAATATAAACAGAGACAGGGTCTAGTGTAATATAAACAGAGACAGGGTCTAGTGTAATATAAACAGAGACAGGGTCTAGTGTAATATAAACAGAGACAGGGTCTAGTGTAATATAAACAGAGACAGGGTCTAGTGTAATATAAACAGAGACAGGGTCTAGTGTAATATAAACAGAGACAGGGTCTAGTGTAATATAAACAGAGACAGGGTCTAGTGTAATATAAACAGAGACAGGGTCTAGTGTAATATAAACAGAGACAGGGTCTAGTGTAATATAAACAGAGACAGGGTCTAGTGTAATATAAACAGAGACAGGGTCTAGTGTAATATAAACAGAGACAGGGTCTAGTGTAATATAAACAGAGACAGGGTCTAGTGTAATATAAACAGAGACAGGGTCTAGTGTAATATAAACAGAGACAGGGTCTAGTGTAATATAAACAGAGACAGGGTCTAGTGTAATATAAACAGAGACAGGGTCTAGTGTAATATAAACAGAGACAGGGTCTAGTGTAATATAAACAGAGACAGGGTCTAGTGTAATATAAACAGAGACAGGGTCTAGTGTAATATAAACAGAGACAGGGTCTAGTGTAATATAAACAGAGACAGGGTCTAGTGTAATATAAACAGAGACAGGGTCCTAGTGTAATATAAACAGAGACAGGGTCTAGTGTAATATAAACAGAGACAGGGTCTAGTGTAATATAAACAGAGACAGGGTCTAGTGTAATATAAACAGAGACAGGGTCTAGTGTAATATAAACAGAGACAGGGTCTAGTGTAATATAAACAGAGACAGGGTCTAGTGTAATATAAACAGAGACAGGGTCTAGTGTAATATAAACAGAGACAGGGTCTAGTGTAATATAAACAGAGACAGGGTCTAGTGTAATATAAACAGAGACAGGGTCTAGTGTAATATAAACAGAGACAGGGTCTAGTGTAATATAAACAGAGACAGGGTCTAGTGTAATATAAACAGAGACAGGGTCTAGTGTAATATAAACAGAGACAGGGTCTAGTGTAATATAAACAGAGACAGGGTCTAGTGTAATATAAACAGAGACAGGGTCTAGTGTAATATAAACAGAGACAGGGTCTAGTGTAATATAAACAGAGACAGGGTCTAGTGTAATATAAACAGAGACAGGGTCTAGTGTAATATAAACAGAGACAGGGTCTAGTGTAATATAAACAGAGACAGGGTCTAGTGTAATATAAACAGAGACAGGGTCTAGTGTAATATAAACAGAGACAGGGTCTAGTGTAATATAAACAGAGACAGGGTCTAGTGTAATATAAACAGAGACAGGGTCTAGTGTAATATAAACAGAGACAGGGTCTAGTGTAATATAAACAGAGACAGGGTCTAGTGTAATATAAACAGAGACAGGGTCTAGTGTAATATAAACAGAGACAGGGTCTAGTGTAATATAAACAGAGACAGGGTCTAGTGTAATATAAACAGAGACAGGGTCTAGTGTAATATAAACAGAGACAGGGTCTAGTGTAATATAAACAGAGACAGGGTCTAGTGTAATATAAACAGAGACAGGGTCTAGTGTAATATAAACAGAGACAGGGTCTAGTGTAATATAAACAGAGACAGGGTCTAGTGTAATATAAACAGAGACAGGGTCTAGTGTAATATAAACAGAGACAGGGTCTAGTGTAATATAAACAGAGACAGGGTCTAGTGTAATATAAACAGAGACAGGGTCTAGTGTAATATAAACAGAGACAGGGTCTAGTGTAATATAAACAGAGACAGGGTCTAGTGTAATATAAACAGAGACAGGGTCTAGTGTAATATAAACAGAGACAGGGTCTAGTGTAATATAAACAGAGACAGGGTCTAGTGTAATATAAACAGAGACAGGGTCTAGTGTAATATAAACAGAGACAGGGTCTAGTGTAATATAAACAGAGACAGGGTCTAGTGTAATATAAACAGAGACAGGGTCTAGTGTAATATAAACAGAGACAGGGTCTAGTGTAATATAAACAGAGACAGGGTCTAGTGTAATATAAACAGAGACAGGGTCTAGTGTAATATAAACAGAGACAGGGTCTAGTGTAATATAAACAGAGACAGGGTCTAGTGTAATATAAACAGAGACAGGGTCTAGTGTAATATAAACAGAGACAGGGTCTAGTGTAATATAAACAGAGACAGGGTCTAGTGTAATATAAACAGAGACAGGGTCTAGTGTAATATAAACAGAGACAGGGTCTAGTGTAATATAAACAGAGACAGGGTCTAGTGTAATATAAACAGAGACAGGGTCTAGTGTAATATAAACAGAGACAGGGTCTAGTGTAATATAAACAGAGACAGGGTCTAGTGTAATATAAACAGAGACAGGGTCTAGTGTAATATAAACAGAGACAGGGTCTAGTGTAATATAAACAGAGACAGGGTCTAGTGTAATATAAACAGAGACAGGGTCTAGTGTAATATAAACAGAGACAGGGTCTAGTGTAATATAAACAGAGACAGGGTCTAGTGTAATATAAACAGAGACAGGGTCTAGTGTAATATAAACAGAGACAGGGTCTAGTGTAATATAAACAGAGACAGGGTCTAGTGTAATATAAACAGAGACAGGGTCTAGTGTAATATAAACAGAGACAGGGTCTAGTGTAATATAAACAGAGACAGGGTCTAGTGTAATATAAACAGAGACAGGGTCTAGTGTAATATAAACAGAGACAGGGTCTAGTGTAATATAAACAGAGACAGGGTCTAGTGTAATATAAACAGAGACAGGGTCTAGTGTAATATAAACAGAGACAGGGTCTAGTGTAATATAAACAGAGACAGGGTCTAGTGTAATATAAACAGAGACAGGGTCTAGTGTAATATAAACAGAGACAGGGTCTAGTGTAATATAAACAGAGACAGGGTCTAGTGTAATATAAACAGAGACAGGGTCTAGTGTAATATAAACAGAGACAGGGTCTAGTGTAATATAAACAGAGACAGGGTCTAGTGTAATATAAACAGAGACAGGGTCTAGTGTAATATAAACAGAGACAGGGTCTAGTGTAATATAAACAGAGACAGGGTCTAGTGTAATATAAACAGAGACAGGGTCTAGTGTAATATAAACAGAGACAGGGTCTAGTGTAATATAAACAGAGACAGGGTCTAGTGTAATATAAACAGAGACAGGGTCTAGTGTAATATAAACAGAGACAGGGTCTAGTGTAATATAAACAGAGACAGGGTCTAGTGTAATATAAACAGAGACAGGGTCTAGTGTAATATAAACAGAGACAGGGTCTAGTGTAAT